>JAUMHI010000053.1:9346035-9360298 GCA_032359435.1 Enteromius unitaeniatus | reverse complement strand
TAACAAGTTAACTTTGTAGCAGACTGTTTAAAAAAAATGCAACTGTAAAAAAGCAAAAAGCTAGTCATCACAAATGTTCATCACAAACTTTTATTTGCATTCGCTGAAAACCACAACAATCACTAGATGTATTCACACAGTGTAATTTAAGCTAATCTAAAGTAGCGCCATTGAACTAATCACTATTGCTCATGAGGTGATTGCGCAATGTGATGCTAGCGAGTAGCAAGTGAACAGATCTAACGCGACTGTCCCGAAGTTAGCAAACAGTTTAAACAAAAGCACTTAAACTATACAAAATTTACACGATAAAGAGACACAGATTTAACTTAACGTTACCCTGCTGATGGTTCGCCATCGGTAGCACCAACATGTTTTCTTTTTAAGTGTATGTGCATGACTGGTACGGCCAAGGGCGGAGTGGCAATCGGGACGGGGTGGGATGGGTTGTTAGGCTGGTGCGGTCAGAATTTTCCCAGTGGATTTTAGTGCCCCACTCCACCCCTGGGTACTTCAGGTTACCGTCGGGTTTAGGACTTTTTCCTGCAGACACTTCTGTAACCTCCATTGCGCAAGCGGCTGTGTAGCTGTGTTTATTTGTCCAATCTTGTGGTCGCGCTCCTCAGTAACGTGAGCAGCCCAACTAATCGATAACAACATTTGCTGACAATGAATTTAATTATAGATAATTATTGATTTTTTCAATTAGTTGTTGCAGCCCTAGTATGAACACTAATTTAGTTATCATTCTAGGTCTAAACAGATACCTCCACAATCTGATTCCTCAAAATATTTCCATTCCTTAATGATCTGTTACATTCTTATTAATAAAATATAACTTTTACTACACATCAAAATACACTGATTTAGGTCTCAATCATCTCAACAACAACATAATAGCAACAATTCCTGTATCATGGAGTCATCATAAAAACTGTGACTCCGATTGGTTGTGGTGGTAATTGTGGTTCACTAAAAAGAATGAAAGAACGAACACTTGAGTTACGAACTTTACTGGTGAAGTTTATTGTTTTTGTTACACTAAAATACTCATTCATTCGCTTGAGAGTAAAACTTCACTAGTCAAGCTAAAAGAATCAGCTCATGAGAGTCATTAGCTTGGTGATTGGATCTCACTGGTCGTTTGTTTTTGATTCAATAAATGTAGCAGTCATTTTCTGGAGAGTAAATCTTCACTGGTTTAAGTGGTTTGTTTATAACTGGCTCATGTAAAAAAACTGGCTCATAAGAGTCATTAGCTTGGTGATCGAATTTCATTGGTCATGCTGTCCAAGAGTCATTCAGTCAGTGAATTAAACATAATTGGTCATGCTGTATGTTCTATGCTGATTAATAAAACAGTATTTTAATATACAGCGGGAGGACCATATCCAGAAGACAACATCACTTATCAGTTCTTATATACTGCACAGACCTGATCTGATCTGTTTTTTGTTGTTGGGATTCTCATGCGTGTGTCAAATCAGCCAACCTCGGCAGGTCAGAAGAAGCAGACTGCTTTGGATCAATATGAAAGATCAACCAGAGATCAATAGTTGTGTGTACATACAATCATACACACCAAGGCTTTGCTTAGGCCACTGGTTACAAACCGGAGTGATGCTGAGCTCTCATTTATGCCCAGAGCAAAGTCGCACATTAGCACTAACTGACTGTTTGCACGGAGACGCTAGAATTAAGTGATCTCCAGCCAAGCTCATCCTCAGTTTACTGACACCTCTGAAAAGAGGCCTGTGATTAACGCAACATCTAGACAACACAACTATTATTTAGACACAGAGCTTGTATGTGTGTGTTTCATTGCCTGTTGCGATTGTATGTGGATGTGCCTTTGTGTGGGCGCTGTGTAGTTGTTTATTGCCCCTTACATTTGTGTGTTAACGTACACATTTACAGGCCTATTATCACAGCTCATTGATGAATTAGCCTAGCTTGTCAAAACAGCAATAATATGTTAAATGAAAAGTAGACATGCTTGAATAGGGTTAGTGAAACCTAAAAATAACATTGAAGAAATAATAACATTTCCACTCTAAAGTGTCCATAGTGTTCTTTAAGCAACCATAGATGCAACATAGATAAATATATGTTGTTTTTAAAAGTGTATAAATGGGGAAATGTTCATTATGGTGACCATTATGGTGACCGTACGCCTGAATTTTAAAGTTAAAAGCACCGACATTGCGATATTCAATATGCTTGCTGTAGGAATGTACATCCATCTTGCAGCTATAAGAGGCAGAAAATTGGTCAAATTTTATGTCTGACTAGAAATAGAAGCCTAGAGGCAATACGAACATGACTTAAGCATCTTATTTGCTTTTGATGTCACAAACCTTGAAACATGCGCTGATGAAATTCAACAGCTGCAATTGCTCAATAAAATAAAAAGACACATAGTTTTGGGATGGTATGAGTAGATGATTTTTTGGGAGAACTGTGCCTGAATTTTGTCACTATTGTCTGAATTTTGATTGAATTGTCAATCATCTTTGCTGATGCGTCCAGTCAGTTATAACCTGAGTGGGGAATTAAACAAAGCTGTTTCTGGATCAAATTCCAGCATTGCTGCTTTGAATCCGCATCATTCGTTTAGCTCAGCTGAAGACGGGTATCTCCCAGCACCAGCCTCAGGTCTGTGAGTGGGCTCTCAGAACATAAACTCGACACACACCCAGGAAAGAACAGCTTCAGCCCCCGCACACACACACAGAAGCATTAAAGAGTGGGATTTCCCTAATGGACACTGCTGCTTTCCACACACACACACACTTCCTCTCACTCATAAGTATCTTGGCGCAGGCCTTTCTAATGCACTAATGATGTATCACAAAAACGAGATGATTTCATGAATCTATCAAACGCCCACCATGAGGACAGACAAACCAGTCCTCTGACCATTACTGTTCAGGGATTGCACAACACCATTATTACATTTATTTACTTATTTATTTTTTGTTTTAGTGACAGTTTTTCTATTTATCTTTTCCAAAGATTTAGACTGATTAAAATGGCAAATGAAAAACTAAATTAAATTTGGTTTAACATAAAATGTTTGAATTTACATAAACATGGACACCACCAACATTTTTAATCGGTGAGATTTTTTTCGATCAGACTTTATTTTAAGGTCCAATTTAAGCTATTAACAATCCTCAACTGTGACTTTTGCCTTAACAAAACTCTTAATTTGCAGCTTATTAATATTTAGTAAGGTTTAGAAGTTTAGATTAGGTATGTAGAATATGGATCTCATGCAGAATCATTTTTGTGTAAGATGCAGTATTTTCTTAAAGATTTTTGCTGAATAGAAAGTTTAAAAACAACAGCATTTATTTGTAACTCAATTCTTTTGCGACACTATAAATGCCTTTACTGATTTTGATCAATTCAATGTATCTTTGCTGAAAAAAAAAAGATCTTACTGATGCAAAGCTTTTGCATGCATAAAATACATAACAGCTGACATCACACCCACTACATCTGTCTTTGCAACAGTTTTCTACTTGTGCTAATTTGCTGTGGACTCTAGAGTCTCACCTTCACTGGAGGATCCTGTCAGATCGATGACGACATACACTTTGCCTTCGGGCTCCAAGTCGATCTGTAGAGAGGAAACAGAGAGAAGCAGCCAATCAGAAAAGAGAATCTCAGCACAAATAGGGAGACAGAGTCATCCAGAAGCACATTATTCACTGACTTTGTGAAGGCCCTCAGTAAACATCTCATTCGACATCACCTTCACTTTTATCAGCTGCTGTCAAAGTTCACGATCCCAGTAATAGATTCCCTCTGTGAATCTCCCTCTACAGGGATGGGCCCCTAACTAACTTCCTGCTCTCTGCCTCTTTTTGTTGTCTCTAAGGATGGAGGGTGGCAGAGAGTTGGCAGGGAAACTGCTTGGGTTTTATAATTCCTTTTTAAACAATTTCCTGCCAGTGCAGCACATCCCCAAGCGACCCACGCAGACCCCACGCGGGCCCGACGCCTAGCCGAGATTCGACGCCCACTCGCCATCAGATCCACAATGTCAGGAAACCACTGCTTAATCTTATTATGCAGAGAGAGAGTGAGAACACAGGCCCTGCGGTGCATATGTGGAGGTGGATGGAGGTGTCGAAGAGAGAGATATTGAGCTGCATTCACAGAGCATCTCAAAATAGGAGGCCTGTTTTATTTTTCTCTTCACAGCGATCTAGATCATCAGGGACATGGCGGACCCGGTGCCAGATCAGCACTCCCGGTCTTAGCCTCTTCCTGAATACAGGAATTAGGACACGAGGAACAGCACAAGCTCATCCGATGCGCTCTGCAGCAGAAACGACTTTGTTCGTCCGGGTTTCAGTCACAGTTTCTGTCAGCGTTTCTGTCGCTTTGCCCCAGGTTTAACCTGCTCTCTCTGCTGGAAGGGTGAAAAAAAAAACTGATTTACGCTTTCCACTCCTGATGAAATCATCAAGTTTTGCCTAAATCAACCTTGTAAACTGAACACATCAGACTGGAAATTACAACCAAAAGTCGCTTCGAGATGAAAGTTGCGACTGCAGAGCTGCTGATGATGTCATCTGAAATGCTAACAGGGTGATGACATGTCTGTTATTCAGCCACGAGGCCCCTCCCCCCACCCTCTCTCTTCCTGTGATGTCATGAGATTCCATTAAACAGCAGCCTCCTTGAGTGTGTTTGTCTCCGAGGTGCAACAGGCACTAAATTTAGCCGAGGAAGGAAAGGCCACTGCGTGTGTGTGTGTGTGTGTGTGAACGTGCAAGGATGGAGCGGTGTGCTCTAGTCTCCCGATGACACTCTCCAGGAAACCAGTATCATGCTTTGCTAAACAATGTTGGCAAGGCTGCTTTGCTGCTCGTGTATGTAAGTTCTTGAGCCTGTCCGGCCGTCGACTGCTCGTCGAAGCTCCTTTTCAAAGCTGCTGTCATCATACCGGCCCAAGGACAGCCTGGAGACAGCAGTCTAGTTATAGCCATTAGTACACACACACACTTTATTTGAAGGTGTCCTTGTTACAGTGGAATTATATATTTAATTACTGAGTAATATTTATTAACTACATGTTCTCACTATATGTTTAGGGTTAGAATTAGAGGTTAGCTTGTTTGGTTTTAAAATTTTTGTATTAAGTTGTTATAAGTATAAACCTTGCTCATTTATTCTTAAATCATTATTTAAAATAATTATTATTAATAATAATTAATATTTTTCTTTTTCTCCAGTAATATTTTAAGAACTACTTGATGCAAACTTAAAAGATCAGGATGATAAGATTAATTGAGGTTCATGAATAAAATGAGGAAAAAAACAAAAAACAATTTGCAGTGTGATAGACTAATATATACATATGTGTGTGTGTGATTATTATAATGTGATTATTGTATTAAAAATTAAATATGCGTCATTCAGTCATACTTATTTGGGAGCAAGACAAGAAAATTATTTTATTTGCTGTATCTGCAGAAATAAAGGGGTGTATAATGAGTAGGGTTGCACAATTCTGGGAATTTTCAAGACTGGAAACTTTCCATGGAAATTAACGGGAATTTATGGGAATTAACAAGAATTAATGGGAATAAACTGGAAATTATTACATTTATTAAATTGCAGGCACTAGGAATTTAAATGTAGTTGAGAGAAAAAAACTCAGCATAATATTGGTTAAAACAACTATATTTAATGTAATTTTAGTTTAATTTAGTTTAGTTTAATTTCTAAACATTGCTCAAAACACAGCAGGGTTATTAAGGTCACGCCCCCTACATGCACTCCACTTCATGCACAGACCACTTCTTAAATCATGCACACAAAATATCAAGATGTCAATCTTGGTAAATATTCCTGTAAATTACATAAAAAATTAAAACATTATTGTGCGGTGTGCAATATGCTGGGCCACTAAATTAGGCTAAACCATTGTAAAATTGTACAAATACACTGACTGAACATTAATAAAGTAAGTCTAAAAATGACCCTACCCCACACACAATCCCCTCTGATCGCCTAAAAGAGGGATTCCCCTCCATTTCCTCAGCGCTACACTTGCTGTATTCGAGCCCAAACATCTAGGTTTTGATATTCTAAATACATTAATATTCTAAATAAATGCATGGGATTCAAGTAAATACCAAGGTGTTATTTATAATAAAACATAAAAGTGTTTATACAGTAGCTAGCTAGCCAGCAAATCTATATATTTAGTTAGCACTGCTTCATTGATAATTTATGAGGTATGTGCTTGCTAGATTTAGTAAGTTCTGCTAGCCGCTGTACTGGTCAAAAGTTTGGACACATTTTAATTTTAATTTTCAATCTAATAATGAGCACCCGCTAAATCCTAAAATGGCAATAATGCTTTTGGTTTTGTTGTCTTTATTCATATGCACAAACAAGAGAGCAAGTCATGTGAATTTTGGTCCTTCATTATTAAAAGAAAGAGAGCCTGTGGCATGATACTAGTCTAACATAGCCTATTTATATTAAGCCATCAAATATGGCTCAAATGATGCTGCTATGTATTTTAAGTATCTCAGTAAAAGTGGAACATAATACAACTTTATCACTGTAAATGGTCAGCTTACAACAAATTAAAGTTTTAAATAGAACAGAACATTACAAATATTTCTTCTTCATTTTAAGTTATTATGGCCCGGTTTCACAAACAGGGCTTAGCTTAAGCCAGGACTAGGCATTAGTTAAATTAAGATATTTAAACTTTTACAAAAATGCCTCATAAGAAAATATCACAGGTGTGCATCTTAACACAGAACAATGACACTGACATGTTTTAAGATATCTCAGAGCAAGATCTGAGACAGCTCAAACATGCAATTTAGTCTGGGACTAGCTTAAGCCTTGTCTGTGAAACTGGGGGAATATGTGTTTTTTTTACTTCTGAAAAACAATTGTACATATAAATGAGATAAATCCCAGATATGAGGTCTGAGAATTGTACACCAGAGAACACCATGAGCATAAAATTCAGACAGATGTACAGATGCCTGTCAATCAAAGCTGATCTGTTCCTTTTGAATAATGTACAGCAACACTGCTGCAGAGTGTTAGATCACATTACTTGCAAAGAGAAACTACTTTTTTCTACCTGCATTGAACATTTTCTGTGCTGTTTCTCTCTTCCTCGTTCTTTAGCATTTCTGAGGCTTGCTTTTTTGCCTTTTTACTTATTTCATTGCAATTTAAAAGAATAATAATAATATACATTTATTATAAAAGTTAAAAATAATGCAAAATGATCATTTAAAAATATAAATTATTTAAAGTCAAAATATTTAAACGAGGTTTAAATGCACACACAAACATATATTTAAAAAATATATACACTTTAAATTAATAATATTAATAATACATTACATTAATAATTACCATATGTATATACATAAATATATATGATACTATTTATTCTTAATAATACAATATGCATATATTTGCATAGATATTTGTATGTCTATTTATATAACTGCGTATATATGTATATACACAAAAATGTAGCAAAATATATATATATATATATATATATATATAAATATATATTTATACTTATTATACTAATTTTTTACTTTTTTTGAGTACATCATTTGCAGTGCTTCATGTTTAGTTCATTGCCTCATATATCAAAAGTCTCAAACTTTTGCTCAAGTCAAACTATGTCAGACCTGCTTGGTTTGCTTCATGGCCTAAAATAATGAATTAATTTACCATTTAATAATTTTAAAGAATTAAATGGGAAAATACTAAGCTCCTGAAAATACTGGGCAGTCACTGTAGCACAAAAATCAATTAAAACAGTGGATGCTACTGGGGTCAAACTAAAGGCATCATACGGATATCATGAGGACATAATGGGAGAGCAAAAGTGAAAAACAGAGAGAGAAAGGGGAGAAAGGGAGGATAAAACCCAGAGATAAGCCGTGGGACATAATCAGCTCCTCTTATGCAACACCCTGCAGCTCAAGCTCGTCCACACCCACAGCTCAAGAGGCTCACTGCCTCACCGTCTCTCCCCTTAGAAAAGACATATCACAGCTGACATCTCTTTAATATCTCTACTGTTTCTCCAAGACAGAAATAACATGACATGGAGAACAAACAGAAACTCTAGTAACCTTGCATATGTAGAGATTCAGATATCAGTATATCTCAAAACGTGTTCAGATTTGACAAAGTCTTCAATACACTGAGCTCAAACATTTCTCAAATTCTAGATATAGATCAGTTCTCTTCCTGAATGTTAACAATTCTGTCACTTGTTTCGAATTTTAGGAGAATCATCACAAAGTATCAGAAAGCACAAGCATATTTTCCATGCACAACAAGATGTTTTTAAGGTTGGAAAATCCAAATCAGCAAATAATATCTACCTGGTCTCATGGCATAAACGTACCTACGTGCACTTTTAAGTGAGACAAGAAATATGTACCAATAAGTACATATCACTGCAGTTAAGATCATAAGATCTGAACAAGAGAGGAAGAAAACTCTGACATCTTTTATTCCTTTTCCCACAAATTTGCAGTTTTACACAATTACTTGAAGAATATCATGTTATGACTTCAAATAATAAGTCACAATATTAATAAGCTCACACATATCAACAGAATATACTGTTCAAAGCTGCAACTAAAGTATTTGGACAATTTCTACAACTTATCTGGGACGTGAGAGGAACATGTTGAATAGTTAATGTGATGAACTAAACCTGTGGTAACTCTGCAAGGACACTTGTGAGAACTTGAGGAGAACTGACTTCATACATCCACAAAAACTCAACTCAGGACCAGTTTCACACATGTGCATATGCCGCAGTGGAGTGTGTGCTGTAAGGCTATCGAGTACAACACGAGGAAAACAAACTCTTGCTCTGGTTACTGTCCTCCAGTGCCTGAATGTGCACCCCTCATTGGCCCTGAGTCTCTTGCTCGCCCTCTCTCTGTTCTAATCACCGCTGTGCAAACAGATACCCGCAAGCCACATAAAACACATGCCGCTGACGCTCTACCGAACACGCGTCTCCATGGAAAAATGCTTAGTGCTGCTCGACGTTCCAAAAACAAGCTGAGGTTTTTTTTAACAGGATCTTTAACAGGATTTTTTAAACAGATCTACTACTTAAACTTATTCTTATTATTCTTCTTTAACAGGATTTCGAAAAAAAATTGTTAGCATTTAAAGGAATGGTTAATGAAAATTTCATTTACTCACTACTTATCTCTTACCGAACCTGCTTGAATTTTAATGTTGAACACAAAAGAAGATATTTTAAAGAAACGTTCAGTTGAAGAACAGTTGTTGGTCCCCGTCGACTTCCATAGTATATTCAACATTAGAAATAAACTCATAAAGGCCCACTCATGCCAAAAACATCAACTACAGAGACAGCTGTAATGATAAGCATCAAATGCAATACATTTACATTTATTCATTTAGCAGACGCTTTTATCCAAAGCGACTTACAGGTGGGGAAAACAGCAAGCAATTAGTCCAATGCATAATAATGTTCTGTTTATTATAAGTGCATGCTGCCATTATGTTGTCTGTGGCTTTAAATTCCTGAGCCATTATCATTACAATCGTGGTGTGGACTTTCTTAGAAGAATGATTATTAGAAGTTTACAATTAGCATTATCATTCTTAGCCTTTACTAACCCTAATTCTTTGTTCAGCAAAAGAAAAATGTTTTTTTCAATCAATGTAAGTCATTGGAAAGTCACATTTATAACATTTATATTGGAAAATAAAAAGTTCATTCTGTTGTGTTTCACAGAAAACAAAGTCATACAGGTTTGGAATTACATGAGGGTGCAGTAAATGATGACCAAATTCTTTCTTGGTAAAGTATGCCTTTAACATGACATGTTGAATTTGTTATATGATGCACTAGGAAGACAGCTCATGGTAGATTTCCACCTTGTACATTCAGCACTAACGTTACAAGTGGAGGTGGTTGCGATTTATGGATCTCAGTACTAAATATAAAAAGTGATGCGTCAATCCCAGACCACACGAAAAAGGCGGCCTGTTTCTTTAAAAATGAAAATTGAAAGGAGTGAAGCTGTGTTTAAGTAGTTCATTACATTAAGCCATTAGTCCTATTAGGACCGTTGATTTGACTAGAGGATAGGGAACTGAGGCTTCTCTGTAGGGATGCGTGAAAAGAAAGAAATACTGCGTCTGAAGACAGTCCAGCTCTTGGGAAATGAAAAGTAGGTCCGGTAAGTTTTAAACACATGTGCCACTGATTTCTAAATTAATGTAAATCTATGATTAAACATTGAGGAACACTTTCTCAATTTCCCCCTCTTCTCCTTTACACTTTCCTCATCCATTTCTTACTCTCTCTCTAAGACAGTTTGAGCTCAGCTACCGTCCTCCTACGTCCATCTGTCAACAGCAGAGCCTCAGCATGGCGTCGGGGCGGCACGCACGGCTCCCATTCACACTCAAAATCACACACAAACGTGGCCATACGAGCACATTCAGCTCCATCGACGCACCGGCTCTGAGTGAAACCTTCAGAGCTCTATGAATTACTAATAAGACAACACACCGAGGCTAATTGTGCATAATTCATGATACAGACTAATAATGGGAGCCTTTGAAGGTCTGATTGGAATTCAGTTTGAATAAACACTAGGTCCTGAGAGGTCTTCACAGCTTTAATTTAGTAAACAGCGTAAAAAGAGACCAGACAAAATGAAATAAGCCATCTGGAGAAAAAAACACTTGTGTAACTGTGGGCAGAGAAACAGACTACAAGTCTTTGTGTCTCAAACATCATGAGATGAGAATTACTTTGATTTAATCTCGGCATCAAATGAGTGCTCACACACACAAGGCCATAGCTGTGGTGCTATGGTGTGTGTGTGTGTGTGTGTGAGTGTGAACACACAGAGTGTGAAAAGGATGCTGAGAGGATTCAAGTCTGTTGCCGACTCCTGCAGAGATGACTGCAGATATGATGATGGTCCTGATGGGAAATTCTGACCCCACTCTGGGCCATATGAGCATTTGTTTAGGAAAAGATGTCATAAATCTGCATACATTTAAACCCCTTGCTCGCCTTTTCTACCTTCACTAGATGGAGCCTTACAAACTTTCAAGTCTATAAGTCAACCCAGGCATGCTAAAAAGTGAGATTTTGTCAGTAGAAATGTATAATATGTATTATCAGTAACAATAAGAAGCATAATTTGCTGTTACAATGCCTAAAATTAATTAGAAAAAAAAAATATATATATATATATATATATATATATGTGTTTGGGATCAGTAAGATTTTTTAAATATCTTTTGAAACAAGCTTGAGGATGAATTTATTTGATCAAAAGTGCAGTAAAATGTAACCATGTCCTTCAGTGAATATAAGCTATACAAGAACAGCATTTATTTATTTATAACAGAAATATTTACTTTTGGTCAATTTAATGCATCCTTGTTGAATAAAAGTATTAATTTCAGTTAAAAAAACTATTGTTGGTTTTTGAACGGCATTAAAGGACCTTAAAAGATGATGACCAAAAAGTCAATCTATTTCAACACTGAAACCCATAAGGCTTCAGATTTGTAAAATAATATGAAATCAATCGCATTCACATTTCCTATCACTTATTTTCATACTATATGAACATGCCCTTGAATCTACAACAACAAGTCAGTTGAAAACCCATTAGCACTAGCTGTAAAGAGAAGGTATTCACATATGTGGTGTATTATGCTGTGGAGGTGAGAGTACAAGTGTGTGTGAGTATGTGTAACTGGGTCATGTAGATAGTGGTGCAGATCAGGCATATTTGCCAGAGTATCTCATATGTCACCTGTATTGTTCCCTTTCACTGTAAGCATGCTCGATGTGCCCCAGGCGAGAGCTCGACGCAGCATGTGAAAGCTAGACAACCGGCGGTCACATACACAAATCTGCAAAGCATGCACACACACACAAACCCAACTACCCAAGAGGTACAAATGAGGACAGACACAATTAAATACATTATATTTTTGTTGAGCCATTCAGACATTTCACCAGTATCTCATTGAGTCATTTCATGAAATTAATTAGTACTGCTGGATGAACTGATCCCGCTTACCCATGATTCACCCTCCCCCTCAAATCCTGATATTTGAGAAGTGATGAAAAACACTGTGAACTGATGTGTGACAAACACCAGGCCAAAGGCATGACAAGAAGGTCTCTGTCTGTACAAGTCGGCATGTCACCACCTACGTCAAGAAGCACAGATATGGGATTCCTAAGAAATCCCTGATGGGTGAAGGAACTCAATCAACACCCAGCTCTGATGCGCTTTGGCTTGGCAAGAGGGTGAAATTGGGTTCCTGTGGCAATGGTATGCCAAAGAGGCGGGAGTCTGGCCGGCCTGGGAGAAGTAAGGGCAGGTGATGTCAATGTCCAGTAACCAGGAAGTACTGTATAGCTAACACCAATGTTTAAGAGGAGACAATGGAAAAGAGAGCTGCTGGGCATAAACCTGTAAAATACTGAGTGCAATCGATAACTGTAATGTAAGCTGTAATGCAGTGGAAAGACATTAAGGAAACTGCAGGCCTTTAAAGCTCATTATCTGCAGCTAAAGCAACACTCCTAGTGAAATGTGTTTTAAGCATTTGGAGCTGGTTTGTAATGGACTGGATGTAATGTCAGGACCATAAATATCTGTGAATTTAACAAGGAGAGCTCAGACAACAAAATGGAAGGGAAGGAAACCCAGCAGAGAGAAGGTGAAGGAAGCAGAGGAACAGCAGGAGGAGGACAATACGAGGAAGGAGAATGAATGAACCCGAAAAAGACAAGAGCGAGTGGCAAGTTCTCAGACCCCTCTTTCTCTGACTCTTTACAGATGACCCCCTCTGTAAAAGCCTGGTAATTGAAGGCAGAGATATCCCTACAGATAAGGACCACTTTCGCTTGTGATAATGGGATTGTTGCTAACTTGAGCTAAGGGTGTCGTGGATGATCTGTGCCGGGTCAGACATTCCATAAAGAGGCTGATGGAAGGCTTGTAAATTATTCAGTCCGTTCCTGCCTCACACAACAAAGACGGGTGGCTGTGTCTCAGTAGTGTCTGAGAACCAGCCAAAAGACCAGGCTCCAATTACCTCTTCCACTAAACGCTACACAGACAAACCCAACTAACCATTGGCTTAGCATAAGGAGAAGATGCGAGCACCCATAAAATGGTGCAATTTCTGAAAACTTTGTTGCATCGGACCACAACATGCGGTTGGGGAACGATTGCAGGCCAGAAACCAAACAGAGAAGTGGTAAAGCAACAAACATGACACAACTGTGTCTTCTTTAGGGTCTGAGCTCCTGTTTGGTTACATTTTCCACTGAACAGTTTTGTAACACTGCTGCTACTGTTTCTCTGTGGTTCTGTTTGTGTTTGTTGAAGTAGAGGAGGTTTCCTAAATTAGTAAGCATGCTCTCCTTGTTCCAAGCAGAATAAAGCTCCACCTGTGTGGGCAACAGTGGGAGTCAATGTACAGATGAAGCTCATTGGATGTGTATTCACTCTGTGAAGAGCATGGGTTTCTTGGGAGACGTCTGGCTCCAGCTTTCGCTTCTCAAATGACCTGCCAAGAAACAACTGTCTTCCTAAAAATTTGCCTCTTTTGGTTTCTTTTTCAGGTACACTGTACCTTTATGCATTTCTTTTGAGATGACAATAAAAACTTTTTACAAAAAATGTGACAACTTAAGGCTCATTATACTGCTTTTCTATTCTAATTACACCATGTATTCTAATAGAAACAATAATACTCCAACAAATGTAATGCGGCATTACAAGCCGGTTTGTGCAAAAATTCTGAATTCAATAATTGACCTCCTTTTAATTCATTAGCTGGAATTAGAACTGAATTGATCTCATTCTATGACATTAATTCAGTTCAAAAAAAGGTTTTCTTGCTGGTCACAGAAGTAAATTTATAATCTATGATGAAATATACATAGTAAATAACTGAATTGTCTATTTATATGTCATTCCATCTAGTGCTGCACGGTTAAGTGTGAAACCTGCGTAAACTCGACATGTTCAAGCTTCCAATACACGTGAATAGCGAGATATTCTCAATACCATGTGCCCTTATTTTAATATTGTACATTATATTGTTTTGCCTTCGTGTTATATGTATAATTGTATTTATTTAAATTTTTACTTTTCATTTTTGTACTTTTTCTATCCAAGGGTTTGAGAGTAACGTA
>JAUMHI010000053.1:9300390-9337867 GCA_032359435.1 Enteromius unitaeniatus | reverse complement strand
TGTAGGTGACTTTGTTACCTGCATGTTTTTTTTTACTTTGAAAGGTTTGGTGCCCATCCACTTCCATTAAATGACAACCAGACAGCCACGGTTAAAGTAAAAAATCTTTGTTTGTGTTCTGCTGAGGAAACAAAGTCACCTACATCTTGGATGCCCTGGGCGTAAGCAAAAAAACATCAAATTTTCATTTTTGGGTGAACTATCCCTTTAACAACATTTCAAATGTCAAAATATTTTTGTATGTTAAATACTGATTATATTTCTAAAATGTTTCAGGTAAAATATGTGTTTTTATACACAACTATTCAGTGATGTCTCATAGCTAGCATGTTTGAGAACTCAATCAGTAGAATCAAAATCATATTAGTTGTACTTTGTTTTTGATTCACAAACCTTTTCAATAATAAGTCATTTGTGAATCAGACTACATCCGTTGTGCTGTTCACAGATAAAAAGGTGTAGAAACAAGTTTCAAGAAATTCCAGTAAATGTAACAAACAAACACAAAGAAATGCAAATTACACAAAGAATTAAATGTGAAATTCTGAAGCAGAAAACTGAAATAATATTTTCTAGTAAAACCAAACTATTATTATTATTGTTTATTTATTTACAGTGCTTTTAGGGCTGTGATTTGCCTATTTTGTCAGCTTCGGTGCTTCTGTTTTTTTCTTTTTTAATTTGAAAAAATCCCGACCATATACAATACACACCGTTACTATTTGAGTTTAGTCTCTTTCAGCATGAGACCTGTTCTTAGCCAGCTAGCGTAAACATATCAGCAGTCAACGCCCTGCAGCTGAGGCAAATAAGCCCCTGAATCAATTAGTCCTGAATGAGGCTCCTTTATAGTAATGTTAATGATGCACTCATTGACCACAGTGTTATCTGTCCTGTTAGAGGGGTGGCCTGGAGCTCTTGCCTGCAGGTGCCCTCTTGCTAAAGGAGATAGAAGGGCACAGACTCAAGTAAAACGCCCTGTGCATTACTGGCAACCCTATGTGACAAACTTTGTCTAGAGTTATATCATTTCCTCAAGCGTCTATTCTCTGTGCATGGGAGGAAGGTGAATGAGGCAACTCGTTGCCATTGTTTTGTGAGTCTGTGCATATGTTTGTTGGGCTCTTTTGTCCTGACTGAGAACCCTGAGAGCCCTTGAGAAAATCCTTCACAGATGGAGCAAGAATAACTTCCCAGACTATGGTCCCATCATGCTTTGAGAGACAGCCAAAATACATTTGTCACAGATACTTGAGACACACATCTTGTCCGTACACAAGGGCCATACAAGATCACCGGAGTCAGCAAGTCCTTTAACTAAACACAACTCATTTGCCCGGGAATCTTTTATAGACTAAATCTTTTAAGTTTCCACATAATCCTGAAGGGTTACTGCAGAAACAAATATTTTCTTGTTATAGAAGTAGACTAGTTCACTCAAAAATGAAAATTTGCTGAAAAACTTCCAGGATGAGTTTGTTTCTTTATTGGAACAGATTTGGAAAAATGTATCATTACATCACTTACTCACCAATGAATCCTCTGCAGCGAATGGGTGCCGTCAGAACGAAAGTTCAAATAACTGATAAAAACATTACAGTAATTCACAAGTAATCCACACGACTCCAGTCTGTTTCTGTAATGCTGTTTCCATGTAAAATACAAGTCCACTAACTATAATATTACTTTTTACCCAGTAATTCCTTATCTGCGTTAGGAGAGAAATATGCATAGATCGTTTTAACACTGGTGAACGTTTCTTTTAAAAATGAAACTTTTCACTGCAAGAGACATTAATTCATGCACTGAGGATGTTTGAATTACTTTTCCTGTTTAAACTCTCACTCTGACGGCACCCATTCACTGCAGAGAATCCACTGATGAACAAATGATGCAATTTATCCAAATCTGTTCTGATTAACAAACTAATTTATCTAAATCATGCCGTGAAGGTTAGTAAGTTTTCAGCACAAAGAGTACCTTGTATCTCCATGCAATGGAGGCAATGTTTTTGGTGACACACTTTTCATGATCCTGTATCTCAGGAAGGATTCAGAAAAGTCTCTCCCTCAGTATCATGATGTAACAGCTGATAACATTACATTACAGCAGACAGCAGACCTGAAAAACACATAGATTATGTGCAATATTAATCAGATTGCATTAGCAAGTGATCTTTTGAGCTCTTGTAGTCTCTAATGGAGTTTCTGTGTTCTTCAGTGACATTGATCAGGGCAAGTAGGCTGAATAGCAAAATATGACTATATGAATATGAAACAGCGAAAGGTGACGAAATTTGGATAATAGAGAGAATTTTGTCTCCCAACAGCTTTAGATGTCAACAGATGATTTCTCCAACAAAAGAGTCCCTGAAGGCTGGTCTCACCTGGGTCTGCAGTGCAAGTGAAGCTGATTATAAATAGTCAGGTATTCTGACAGCTTTGACACAGTTGCATAAAAGTTTTATTTGCAGAGAGAAGCTGAGGTGAAGGATGTTGTGGAAAGGATGATTTGATGATTTTGCCAAGATCAAGTTTCTACGTAACACCAATAATTTATCTTGTTGTAATTTTTTAAAAGAAAAAAAGAAAGGATAACTCATTTCAAAATAGACGGGACCAAGGACAGCATCCATTCACATTAAAGGAATGTTAAGGTAAGGCATCTGAAATGAAATGCAGAAATGTAAGACTAGTTTTTGCAAATGTATGAAGATTAAATATTCTGAAAAAAAATATTTTATAATTATTTGAGCTATAAAGCAATCTAAATCATCCTTTTTGAGATGGTACTTATTTCTATAGGTGGATAAATATTTTTAAGGTTCAAAAGGAGAAATTAAAATTCTGGCTTTATTTATTTACTCTCGTGTCAGTCCAAACTTTCATGACTTCTGTGAAAGACAAAGGTATTTTAAAGTGTATTTTTTCCCCCGAACATGAAGTCAGTGGAGTCTAAAACAACTTCGGACTGCCGTGACTTTGACTGTATATAATCTAAAATGAAAATATAGCATATGTATTGTTGTGATCGTGCTAATCAGCAATATTTTATTTTTATGCATAAAAAAAGACAAAATGATACTGTTGTAATAATGTTGTAATAAAGTTGTAATAACGTCTTAACTTTGAAAATTGTGCAATGGAATATTCAGTTCCCAGCATGCTTTGCATAGGAATGCAAATGTAAAAATAAGAATTTTCTGTTTTCACTGTTATATTCTGCAGGCGCTATCATGCATCTCCTGAAAGAGTCTAGAAAGTGTTGATCAAAAACGCAGACCAGAAAGACGCAAAAACAAGCAATCTCATATTTAAGCATGAAATATAACTAGAATAAGCTACAATAAAACAAATTAGGATTTGTTTGAAAGTAGAGGGTCTCATCTTTATTTTGATGCATTCTGGGGGGCACGAAACTTAAAATCGTCAAGAAAAACACTGACGGGGAAGGAGTGAAAAGAATTTATTTGTCGTTGTTCTGAATAGTAGTGTTAATGGTTGGGTTGTGGTTGTTAATCTAAACATTTGTTTATTAAAAATGGAGAAAAAAAAAAAAGAAAGAAGCCGAAACATTTTCAAAACGACTTCTAAGCAAAGAATCAAAACTATTTTCTTATAGTCCCTGCAGTAGAGCTAAATGTCCTTGCTCACACAGCTGTTATGCAGAAGTGTATATCTATTATGAACAGTGAAGTAAGATGTCACTTCCAGCCACACAAAGGTAATTTCTGCACCTCCCAATGAGAGCTGAAGAACAAGACAATAATGATATTACCAATTAGCCGCACACGTCAAATGTCAGCATCATGTTTGTCACTTTATTTGTATGGTGTTAATAATGGAAGCATCTGCTCATGGTGCATTTCAACCTAGGTCTTTATCTCCTGCCAACAGCAGACTGAGTGAACCGGCTCGGTCTACTCACTGCCTACATTCTATTGATTCTCCTAAAACCCTCAACAATGGTATTTGTATGCTGGTTTATTCTGTAGTAATGCAGATACGCCAGGCAGAATTAAAGTGGGCCAAACAAACGCGGCAGGCGCTGGCTAATTGTGCTGTGAGATTGCGTGTGTGTGCGAGAGAAACAAATGAGAGGTTCAATTTGATATAACCCGCAGCTTTTCCGTCAGGCATCTTGCTAAGTACTTTCAAGTCTTTGTGAGGAAATAATTGATTTGTGGATGTGCCTCCGGGTGTGTGTGAAAAACGTATTATGATATTTGTCGAATAATAGCAAATAATCACTCGTGGGGGAGGGAGGGCTGGTTAATGGTTTACTGACTAATGGAGAAAAAGTGATTGACAGTTGGGTGAAAATTGACAAATCGTGTCCGTTTCATTATTTATTCTATTGATGCTGAATATTTATAGTCTTAGCTGCATTGAAAAATTGTGCGTGTTTACTTGAGCCTTCGAGAAATAAAACATTTGGTCAGACCCCCTCCACATAAACACACAAATCTTCTCTTAAGCCTTGCTTTTTTCTCGAAACTAGCAGCGGCTCATTTCTGGAGTCATACCTACAGTAATGATGTCGGGTCTAATCTGAACAGGGAGACAGCAGAGAGGATATTGAACAGTGGAAAGGTTAATCACCACTGCCTGGTTAGCCAGGGAAGACGAGCTAATTCCTCCGAAAGGCAAATGGCACACAGCTCTATCGGAGTGCAGATAAGCAGTGTTAATACACAGGCAGAATGGGGACTCAAGGGCTGAGGCTGTGTTATCGGCCAACCCTGAGAAGGGGCGACCTGAAAACAGCCCAGCCCCTGCCCTGAGCACAAAAAAAACCCCTCAGACAGCCTCTCAAGCAGAACTATCACAAAACCCTGACCCCCTAAAACCATCCCCCAGATCCGTCCGGACTCATTTACGACACACAAACCACAAACCAGCGCAGAATCCGACCCCCAGTGTTTCCCACCCAGGAGCAGACCCCCAAAACTAGCCTATTAGGAGGCATAGCTAATTGGAAGATCAGGCAAAGGCATTAAAAGATAAGATACTCCAGCAGCTTGCCTGAAGTGTGGATCAGCACACCAATGGGAAACTATCAGGTTTTGTGATGCAATCGGTGTGTGAATGCAGCCCTGAAATTGTCTGGTTAACATTTATTGGAGTGTGTTTTATAAATTGATACTGTTTCAGCCTTTTTTATTATTTGTGAAATGTATTAATAAACTTTTACATGTTAATAGTTTATTATTATTATATTATTATCTTGGAAAGGTTTTAAAAACGTACATAAGAAAATAATAAGATTGACATAAATAATCGGTAATAAGTAAACATTACAAAATATTTGAATCTTTAAACAAATAAACAAACAAATAAATAGGTTAAATTAATAAATAAGAAAATAATCCAAAATGTTATAAAACATATTTTTTAAAATTTATATATATATATATATATTACATTAAAACAAAATAATTAAAAATAGGCTAAATATATAAATACATTTTTACTTATATATTTATTTTAAAAGCAAAAATGTATTTATATATTTAGCCTATTTTTAATTATTTATTTGTTTAACCATTAAATTGTTTTAATCTAATTTATGTATATATTGAATTAAATTAATAGAATTAATAAATGATCAACATAATTATTAGATTAAAGTAAAAGTTAAACAAATACATTAAATAAGTAGATAAATAAACAAACAAATTCAACAAATAAAAAATACTTTAATAAAGAAACATTTATAAAAATGAATAAATAATAGATACTACTCAAATAAAACCAAAAATAACTAATACTTAGCTTTTTAACAAACAAACACAGTACTGCAACAATAATCTAATAAGTTGGGAAAATATAATAATGTAACTTAATAAAACATTTTCTAAAAGACATTTTAGACATATTTCTAACATTACTTTTGGACAGTATAAATTGTTACTTGATGACTTTTCAGTACAGGGGATCTCTTGTATGTGGCTGATGGTATTTGAAGGTTTATGGCATTTAAAAGATTCAAAACCTACATTAATATGTGATTCTGCAGAATTCAAGGCTTACAATTACAATTAGCAATTTTCCCTCTCCCCTCTTGAGGGAACACAAATACGCACATCGGAAACTCATCAGCCATTGTTTCTTAATGCGGTATGAAATCCCATTTTCTGGTGAATGCAAATTCCTAACCTGCCACAGGATAAGCCTGGTTTTACATGTAGCTCTTTCATTCAGCACATTACTGTGTCACTGCAGAGCCAAACCCTACACCCCTCCACTAAGTGTTTGCACTACGATGCTTTTGCCTTTTTTAGTAATAAAAAGTAGGCACATAAACATCACTTCATTATCAAGCAGCCACTTTGAGCAAAACTGAACAGACTGAAGGATTATTAAATGGATTTTTCCAGTGGAACGTCAGAGATGGAGAAGGTCAAATGATTTGAGGTTGGAGCATTAAACAATAAGGAGCCTGACGAGTTTGTGAATACTGGATCAATAAAAAACGATGAAGGCCAGATGTCTCAAAAGACAGATTTACCTCAGTGTCTACTACTGACTCAATTAATAGGTACAGTTCACCCAAAAATGAAAATCTTCATGATTCAGTCATCCTTTAATGCTGTTATTTTTTTAGCATAGAAAGAAAATCTTTAAAGAATCTTCATGCAGCTCTTTGCTGAGCCATTTCAGAGCCACACGTCTTTTAAACTCAAAAAGGACCAAAAAAGTGGTCCCTTAGACCTTTTCAGTGATTCATTTGGTACCAACTAAAAAACCTGAATAATTCATTCATGAATCTGATGAATTCACTTCACATACAGAAATCTCAGATTCAATGATCTGGAATAATGATTTCTTTTTGTTCCTTACTCAAAACTATATATGACTCAAATGTCTTCAGAAAACTTGGAATATAGTTAATTAATCCTATGAACTCAATTGTGCTTAATGCATTTATAACATTTTTTTTTTTTTTTACAAAAAGCTCCAGTCCGTTCTCTCCTTAATTAGGGGAAGTAACTCCGGTATGTCATCGGCAGAGCTGTGGTGGGATGAGGGAGGGGAGGCGTGGGACGTTTCGCACAATCGCAGGGTCAATGAAGTTGTACTTCTCCCCTCTGAGCACCGCTAATTTGCTGGAGGAAGTGCTGACAGGACCTTTCTGTGCCATGTTTTCCTTTCACGGCTCCACCTCTCTTTTTCTAGCAGACCTCCCGTTACAGATCTGGAGTGGTGGGAATCCAAAGGGGCCAGAGCCTAGAGAGGGAAGGCCACTAGTAATGATCCACTTCACATGGGCGTTTATGAGCCGGGGGGGAAAAAAGGGGAAAAGAGAGAGCCGGAGAGAAAGGGGGAGAGCTGATTTTGGGACCCTGAGAAAGACGGGCTCGACAAAGCCTGCTGGTGGAGAGCCGCATTTAAGGGCATTCTCCTGCAGTGCGCCGGCCCCTCGCTGCAATGGGCCACTTAACACAAGAGCACCTCTCACCTGCCAGGCAAACACTGCAGCCTCACTGTTTACTACCAAGCCCACTCCGGACTCATCTGCCCCAATTTAGCCACACCGAGGTGCTGCTAAATATTTGGCCCTCTCAAACAAAAGGGTGACAAATACAAGGGGCACAAAGGAGGTATGAAGTAGGCATGAGTAATACGCAAGCTTGAAGGTCTTAACAATGCGTCAAGTAAAAACGAAGTCTGAAGTAAAGTGAGCAATGTGTGAATGTGTTTAAGGAAAAAGAAGCAGACAACAGGTTCATGTGTGGTCAGAGGAAGTAACTAAAACAAGGCTCAACAGCGCTCTGATACACCCAGAATGCAAACAAAGACAAAAAGAAGCCATCTCTTTAAGATATTAAGAAATGCCTGCTCCACCCTTTAGCCTCGTCTCCGACCCAGCTCTTTTTACCATTTGGACAATGACTTCCTGCTTCCAAATTAACCACCATTCTGACCCAAGAGGCCCCTGTCTCTATTGAGTGGCCCTCTAAGCCCCCGAAAAGTT
Organism: Enteromius unitaeniatus; assembly: GCA_032359435.1. Lineage (NCBI taxonomy): Eukaryota > Metazoa > Chordata > Actinopteri > Cypriniformes > Cyprinidae > Enteromius > Enteromius unitaeniatus. Next base: position 9,329,890 of record JAUMHI010000053.1, on the reverse strand, counting down.
ACCCCAATTTCCGCTTCGCTTTTGTGCTTGTGTTTGGTCAGACTGAAAAGCTCAGTTAGGCCATTGTTGCAGTGCGGGACAGAAGGAGAGAGGGACATTGTATAACATGATCTCCTTTAAGGTGGTTCTGATTGTTGGGAGCAGCATGGGTCTGAACCCCGAGGACACAGCCCGGGATATGACCCGTAACTGTCCAAGCGGTAATGAGTACTTTCGCGCAGGAAGCAGTTAAAACACACATCTCTGGCTCTGCCTTTGTGTAAATCATAACACAATCAGTGACAATCCAATTGTGGAAGGTGTCACGCATACAATAATAAAGTTGGACTGATTGACTGATGGGGAATTTTACAGTTCATTATCCAATCAGGCGCCAGCGCCGTGATGGGTGCTTGTCACTCGGGGAACTATCCTGGCGGGGGCAGATGTCACTCTGATGCTGTTAAGATGACAAGCGCCGGAGGACAGTGCGGAGAGACTGACATTTTCTCTTCCCTCCCTCCGATGAATGGAGCGACGAAAGAAAAGGAAAAGCGAGCGGAACAAGAGGATGCTGCCACGTGACAAGCTCCATTCTGGCATTTGAATTAAACCTCAGACAGAGGAAAATAAGACAAAGAAAATAACACGGTCTGACAGCGTTATCGTCGTGTTTATACTCCTCTAGTTAGATATACGCTGAGCGCTGGCAGAATAAAAGCATTACGGCTCTACATTATCCCACTATTGAAACGCTCTTATCTCTGTTCTGTTGCAGCGGAATTGAGGGGGAAAAAATAACAGGATGAATCGAAGGAGTAAAGGTGACATATGAAAGACGAGTAGGAGAATGCGACGGTCCAATCTTTCATACCTGAACGCGAGCGAAAAAAACAAACAGGTAAAACGAGAAAAGCAGGAAGAGAGGAAAAGCACAGAGTGATCTCTATCTACTCAGAATGAGGGCCCCATTAACTTGACCACATGCCCTTTGCACACAAAGGCTGCAGCCCTCAACTCCTCCCATCCAATTATGTGTGATTAGGCTGAGTGTGCTGTGTCAAGATGGAGGGTAACAATAAAGACATGTCACTCTCTCTTTCAGAGCGCAATACCGGCGTTCTCGAGCTTAAAACGCTCATGTGTGCCCCACAGTGGTCCACACACTCCGGGATGCAGCGGTCATCTCCGTCACGCATTTTGTGGTTACCATGGGTGCGCTGTTTAACGCAGAGGGCCCTTGTGTTGATTCATTGGTGACTCAAACTGCAGAGCTGAATGATGTTTTCAGAGACGGCGAAGGAGGGGAGCGCGCTCAATTAGCAGCCTCGTTAGAGGTAGTGATTAGCGAGGTCTCGGCTCTGAGAGAGGACCCCTGGGGCACGAGCAGGGCCACTGCCACTTCAGCGCCGTCACCGCAGGAACCCCCAGTGTGTCCCACAAACCCCAGATGATAACAGACAACTTTTGTTGTGCAACTGTTTCTGGTAATTATCAAGGCAAGGGCTGAAACGATATGCTAGCATTAGCAAACAGTGCCATCGTAGCTTACTGAAGGGAAGAACAATTAGCCACCCGGGAAATTAGAGACTACAAAATATCTATTTATCAGAAAGGAAAAAAAACGAAAACTCCCGACGAGAGTTTAAAAGAGTTTGCGACGGCAAGAAATGTGTGATTTAGAAGCGCCGTATAACTATGCTGAGAGAAACGAAAGAGGGGGGATGGCAGGGGGGGGGGGTTATATTAAAATTCATGACTCTCTCTGGCAGCATTTGTATAAGAAAAAGATTAAGAGAGGTGGAGAAAGAAGCAGCATTATCAGCTTCTCTCCTGCACTGAGCAGCCTGTCTCTCTGTGCTGAGGCTCGGGGGTTAAGAGGATAACTGCCCTTCTGCTGGACACCACAGCTGCTTCTGCACTCGTATCCTGCTCCATGCTCCAGACACATCACTTCATTCCCTAAGGATGTAGAGTATTCACTCAAGAATACGCATTCAAACAAAACTGACAAAAAGGACAGGAAAAACACCACCACCACAACATTAAAATGTGGTGTCATGGATGTGACACCTTTTTTGTGTGTATTTGTTTGCTTCATCATGAGCAGAGATAAAAAACACAACGACGCGAAACACAACAAGAATAAAAACAATAAAAATAAAAAATAAATAAATAAACAAAAGAAACCAAAAACTATTTCTTTGTTTTTATTTGTGCTTGTTTGTTTTAACATGAATGAAAGAACTAAAACAAAACAAAATATAAACACTGAACAGAACAACTTTCAAACACTTCTTATTTCTAATAGAGAGGAATTACAAATGACTGAAAAAAATTATCCATTCATTTTTGTTGTTGTTTTATGGCTAAAACAATTAGTCAATGTTGAACAATTCATGTAAAATCATGTATTTTTTCAGTAAATAATTGGGGTGTGAAGTAGTGTTAATATGTAAAAATAAAATAAAGTTTATGCGGAGTGAGCGGTCTTAAGGTCTGGTATTAGCGACCTCTGCAAATGGAGCTGTTAGGCAATTCTCCAGAGACTTGTGAGAGGTGCTGCTCCATTATGTGTGCATGTATTCCCAAGGCAAACAGAATCAGCTCCCATCTTAACAGGCTCAGTATTGCCGCCTGCTCTGTCTGACAGCAGATAAGAGGAACGATTCAATCAGGGGCTAATCCTCACCTGCCCGTTCCGGACCGCATGTGTTCATCTGCATACTTCACCTCAGCATCCTGTCCGTGAGAGTCAAGTTTCGACTGTTTGTACATGAATGGGTGGAATGAATGAATAAATGAATGTATATGTGAGAAGAGGGTGTAAGAAGGACACGAAAATAAAAACATGAGAAAAAAAAATAAAAGAACAAATAAACAGAAACAAAAAACTGAAACCAATCAACAAACAAACAAGAACAAAAAAAGGAAAGAAGCAAACAAAATCAAACAGACACAAAACACAATGTTTTGCATTTATTTGTTTGCATTTCAACAAAAATGCAAAGAAGAAAACAAAACAAACATACAAACAGAAATAAACATAAAAACAAACAAAAAGGTGTGACAGTATGACTAGCTGACCGTGGTATAACCTCGCCATAGCTACTCAAATCTGGAAAGACGTGAAGGTAACCTTATCAGGGTTTAATCCCAGGCTCTAATTGGACTGAAACTCTACCTGTCTCGCTGATCCTGGGCTCAAATTGGAGGGTAACTCCACCTGACTTATTAATCCTGCATTCTAATTGGCTGGTAACCTTAGCTGGTGAACTAATGTGAATTTCTAAGTGCCACACATTGTGCCATGTGTCTCAAAAATATCTATCAGAGCTCTGACTGATGGTATTCGATGTCATTCCATTCAAAGGTGATAATTTTCCCCACGCTCTCTCACACTTTCATACCTGTTCATACCTGCACTTCATACCCTCTTGATCCTGTTATGAGACACAGACTTTTGTGTGTGTGGGTGTAGATACGTAGCTTTCTAAATGCGTTTTGTTTATTATGTTGTATTTAACTATAAAAGGTAAATAAAATTCATCTTCTAGACCGTTTTTTTTTTTATTCTCTTAAGGTTAGGACTTCATTTTTGCAACATAAGCATGAAACAATTTTTACAACAAAGTACTTCTTTTACTGAGAATTGCAAAAATGTCAGTCTATAAAATAAAAAGTAAACTGTTTTGTTTTTATCTATAGCATATGTATGGCAGGAGAGATTTGAGTTCATAGATGTAAGCGTGATATTCAAGTGCAGGAGAGAGTGCTCTTGTCTCTCAGCAGAGATACAGACAGATAGAGATTGACAATTTTAAATAAAAAAACATGACATGATGACAGAGCAAAGAATTCCCCAAAAAGGGCCTTTCAATCCCTGTTACAACAAACAAAATAATAACAATAATAATCATCACCACCACCTTTTATTATAAAGTATAAACGCACAAACATAATACATTTTTCTAAAAAAAAATCTATTTTAATGGCTGATAATTAAAAAACAAAAGCTACTGAATATAATAGGTATAAGAGGTTATAGCCGGTTTGGTTTGATTTATTTTATTGAATTTATTAAACAGATTTATTTCCACATTCATCTAATGAGATCAAACTGATGTTTATGTCGCACACTCTATTAGATTAAAAACAAAAGCATTCAAAAAAATCTAAACCAATCCTGAACCGATACATGCTTATTTTCTGTCTTTAAGAGGATTGGGCAAGTGTTTAACATCTCAGGTTATGAAATTAAACGACTGTAAATTTGCCATGAAATTTGACCAGTGTTATTGTGGCTGTTTTTAATTAGAGGGAGGCTTAAAGTTAACAAACAAAAATCCAAAAACAAAAACAGCTGTCTGGTGAGCCACGCACATCTGTTTCCTGACCAAAGAGATTAGAGTCTTCATCAGACGCTCGCATAAACATCCGATACCTCACAGACTGTACCAATTTAAAAAACAATTCTTTTATGCCAGTCAAATTCATACGACGTGATAACAGACTGCTCCTCCATCACACACACCCAGTGCAAATTTCCATGTGAATGTACAGTCAAAAACATAACGGATGTAATCATCGGCCAAAAAAACCACGCGCGTACAGATTCAATTTGTGATCTTGATTTTCAAGTGCAAAAATGAGAAATGAGCGAGGTAAATATGAACACGGCTCCTTCCTCTTTCTCTTTCTTCGGCTGCGTGCGTGTGTGTGTGTGCGCGTGTACCTCTAAAAAGGGTTACAAATGAGAGCCAGCCCCCAGAGAGTATTCAATTTGCTACTTATTTTCTCAGACAAATGTGTCTCTTTATCAAAGTGAATAGTCCAACCCAGGAAAGATAAACAATAATCTCATTCAGCGCTTAATGTTTTCCCCTTGCACTGCACCCAACTCAGCCCTCTCTTATCTCACAGCCAGGGTGCCAAGGGTCTCGGCGTAGATTAGCCAAAGGCATCAGACAGATAAGGACTATAAATCCAAATTGCATATGAAAAATATTAAAGCATTATGATGTATTAATCTAGTCATTGCATTATTTATCTTAATCGCTGAGTGGCAGTGTGTGAGCCGCTCCGCACAATGAGAGAGTACACCTCATCGTGTGATGGGTTTGAGAGGAATTACACCACCCGTATCAAAGACCGCCGGCGGTATTCGTTCCCAGCAGCATCCCGGGTGTTTCCAAACATATTAAACTACTGTATGTTGCATGTAAGCGATGACAAGTTGAAGAACACATCATTAAATGCATCTGTCCATCCGTACCCCCTCCTGACCTCCATGGCCCCGTACCAAGCGATCGGGCCCTCGTCTGAAGGGGGGGATTCTCAGCAGGGTGGTGGAGGAACTGTCAGGGCATCTCTGCTGTCTGCCACGCTGGCCGCACATCTCCCCATAATCTGCCCTAATCTCTCGCCCCGCTCACCTAATCGGAGCAATGAAACCTGAGTGATCGGCCGGAACAATGGGCGAGAAGAGCATTTGCTAAATTACTCAGCTAAAATCATACGCTGCTGCTTATTCAGACACTTATTCCAGTCTGTTATGGTACTAGTTGATGTTCTAAGCCATTAGGTGTTTATGGGTATGTGTGCTCTTCCGGAACTAATGGGGCTGACGGGGTTTTCCATTCACTTTCACTGAATAGATTCTAATCGTGCGATCTGCATTTCTGGTGCACCGTGAAGATCTGCTTTGTTTACATCTCAACCATGACTTATGTATTGCGTTTTTGTCTTTTCTTAAGCATATCGACGGACATGAATGATATGAATATAATGCTTCATTTCCATTCTAATATCATTTTGTTTCTGTGTTCGGCTGAAATCAACAGTATTTATACATTAAGGTATAATGTTTGCTAAAAAAAAATTATGGAAACAATGACAAAAGTCATTTGTGAGTTTTAGGCATTTGATAGTTAGGCATTGTAATGGCACTGAAGTTGTAAAATATAACAAAATATATCAGATGTTGCATAATAAAATTGGATATTTTTACACTAAAATCATGTTAACTCCTACAGTATGGTTTGGTTTATGGATTTACTAAACTCTCAGAAATAAAGTTACAAAAGCTGTCACCTTTTCAAAAACTACTCAAATATGTACACTTTAAGTACTAATATGTACATTTAAGGTACCAAAATGGACCCTTTAGGTATAAACACATACGTTTTCAAAAGGTACTGCCTCAGTGACAGCGTTTGTATCTTTATTTTAGTTTTTGTACCTTTTATTTTAGTGTATTTAGTTTTTGTATTGTTTATGGATTATTTTTCTTATCCATGTTAGGAAGATTATTTTGAAAATGTACTAGATTACAGATGACAAGCTACCCTATTTAAAATGTAATATGTAACTATTTAACTGTAACTGATACATTACTTTATTAAAGTAATGTAACAGAATAAAACTCAGAACTTTTGATTACATTTTAATTTCTTTATTATTTTCTAATCGATCCAGATTGTAATTTTTTATGTAATTAATCAGACGTCAGCACCTCTTTACTTTGAGATCGTTCTGATGTTAAATACAGATTCATGAGATATAGCTGAAAAGCTATGATACTGTTTTTAAAATCAAGTATTTGCAAAGCCATGACAGGAAATACTGACGGTTAGAAAAAAATAATAATGCATGTACACAAACCCAAAAATTGAATAAAAATGCATTGAATAAACGTGTCCTAAAAGCTCAAATTTGATAGGTGTCTATGTAATTTTGAAAATAAATCAATTAAAATCAATGTAACCCCAAAAGTAACTAATTTAAACCACTTTTTTTTTGCTCAGTAACTTCAACAGATTACAGTTACAATTATTAAATTAAATTATGGAATTCCAATTAATTTAACTAGTTAATCACCAACACTGTTTTTTTAATACAAAGAACTTAGACTGAACCCGGAATATCTCTTTAAGGAATTTCCTCAAACAGCATTTTCTAGAGGCAGCTCATGTGTCTAAAACTCTCTGGTATAGTTTTCCATTTTCACATGTACTTGGAACAGGTTTTCACAGGAAAGCTAAGGCCAATGCCCTTCAGATTAAAGAAAGCAAAATTACTCATACAACAGATCACTGAAAAGATGAAATGTACAAAACTAAAGTGTGTGTGTGTAACTATTTATTTCCTTCTACTGGCTCCTCTTTCCTTTTGGCGTAATCGTCCTATTTCGCCACCACCGCTGGTTCTTCCCTGACCACTGATGCATGAAGATGTTTAAAACTATGAAATAACGCTGTCACATCAGACCAGAGGGGTCTTGACGTGATGCAATATCCTTTGTTACAGGGACCATCTGATAAGTGTCATTCTCGGGTGCTACAGGGGGGCAAGGATGCCCACCGGGCACTGACAGGGTGGCAGAAATGCACTTCCCCATGGGCCTTTGGCCAACGCCACCACATGTGTCACATAGCATCAAAACAGCAAGGCCATTTCCCCACAACAATCATTCCCAGGCCTCCTGTCAATCATTCCGCTTCTTATTTCAATCTAAACCTGGCTTACTCTAACCCATCACAGTTCCTCACTGAGTAAAGGGAATTTGAACATCACCTCTGAGCTCTCAGAGAGGAAGCTGTGATCACACTGCCAGGCTCTGATTAATAATCACTCGTTATTCACACTCACTACACTAAAATTACGCCTGGGGGAAACACTATTTCTGCCCACGGCGGGGTGCCCCGACCAGCCCCCCTTCAGCCAATCATGCTGCAAACTTACGGCCCCCTCAAACGACATGCTCTGACGGTGCTCCTAATCTGCAAAGACAACAATGGAGACTAATTACACGTTTACGTCTTCAATCTCTCCTCTGAGTGTAAATACATGACAAGGAGGGAGTGGAGGAAGAGGAGGAGCAGCGCTCAACAGTTCAAAGTCAAAAGCTCTCTGAAGGACACAATGAAACACTTAAACACAGATCCTCAAGTCCAACGTATTTTTTTGCCCCCTCTATTTGGCTCAATCATATTCAGCTCAGTGCAGCAGGACATATTCAGATGCTCCGATAGGATTGTTCATCTGGCTTGAACTGTATCTGTGTCGGTGAGGAAAAACAGTCCCAAATCCTGACAATCTGCCGGCGCTTTTCTGTCCTTATGTTCTTTTTTTCTTACATTCTAATCATTAAGTCACATCAGTCAATAGCTTTATTATCTGCTTGCCTGCGAGCCTCTATCTTGCTATCGCCCTGTAGAGTAATTGCATTGTGACAGGGGATGATGGGGACTGAAGAGCCTTTCATTTGCAGGTTAGCGTTTATCAGTCAGAGCCATCGCACGGGGCTGTCACTCTGCCATCGGCTCGCTCGGCCTGTCTGATGTCCTTCATGTAACTTTGCACGACAGCAATTTTTTCATTTTGGCCTCTTTATCCTGGTGTTTGTAGAGGTGTGTGTTTGGGCAGGGGACTGAACTCAAGAAGGATCCTGGATTAATATCTACACAAATTCTGAGATTTTTGCAGGTGCTTGTTTTTTTGCAAACACAGTGTCACAAAAAAATGGGCCAAAATGTTAATTAACTTTGCACAGACCTGAAATATACTGAATTCTAAGTCACTGATCAAATGCACCGCATTGCAAACATAGCAGGGTTAGAAAAGAATAGAGATGCATTTCTTTTTTTTACGTTGAATAATGTTTTTTATCATTGCTAATGATATAAACAGCACATCAATTTCAGGTTAAACTTGAATAAAAAAAACATATGCAACTTTCTTAGTATTTTAAGTTTGTCATACCTGATGATCATGTTCTTCAGCAAGATTTGAGAAGGATCCAAAGAGCATCTCATGCTTCAACAAAAGAAAATCATAATGCTAAACTACAGTAGTAATAGTGCAGAAGCTCAAATATTTCTCATTCATTCAATATTTCACGCAACACAGAAAATTCTGTCATTCACCTGAATTTAGGTTCTTCAAAGAACCTCTTAAAATAACCATAATATTTCACTCTAAAGAACCCTTTTTGGGTGAACTACCCCTTGAATTTTCAATGTGCAGAGTTGGACCCACACAGCACAGTGCAACTTTCTAAGCTGCCTTTAAAAAAAGAAAAAAAGAAAACAGAAGTCTCTCATCTGGAATGAACTGAATGACTTTCAGGTACAGACACTCATGAAGACTGGAAGATTAAAACCTGAATGTGTCAATCAATAGCACTGGCACAATCGGTGTCACAATTCAAGACATTCCTCCTCTGCAAAACATTGATCTGAGTGCCTCTGAATAGAAATCACTGATTTATGGTCTTCCATCACTGTGTTCCTCTTTCCCTAGTAAATCCTCTCTACATTCCACTCTCTCCTTTGTATTCGTGCCCTTTAACGGTGTCCAGGTTCAAAAGAATTAACCTTGATTGGGATAATTGTGCCCAGGCCAAAGTGGATTGATTGTGTTTTATGAACCTGTTCTCTTCCTCTCAGTCTGTAACCCCCCCCTCCTTCTCTTCTCGTCTCTCCTTCGCTGACAATTTACCTCGCCCTTTCTAGCTGTCATCATCACAGCCAAGATTTCATCTTTGTCCTTTTCTGTTCTTTTACCACGATTTGAACAATTCAATGCCAAAGCCGCCACTGTAAGACAGACATTGTGAGATTGCTATATAGCGCAGGACTTTGCTTTTGTACAGGACATTCGGGACAAAGCCTGAGTGACAGCTATCTATTTGTCTTCACCCTCCATGAAGGAATAACCATGTTACAAAAGCACAACACCACTCCAGGAGAGCTTTTCAGCAAAGGTTCGTCTGAACAAACTGAATTGTCAGAGCAACAATGCTAGACTGACCTTCAGCTGGTAGTATAGAAATGGGAGTAATAAAGAATTTAATGACTCTTGTTTCTCAATGGCTTAATCAAGGCTTCTTTACCATGTTTAAAGAAATAAATATTTCTTACATACGCTGATTCAAATTTCTTTTGTACTGTAACTACATATTTAAGCTGTGTGATTCACAGTGGTGTATAAAGTACCTAAAAGCCATACTCAAGTAAAAGTATCTTAACAAATAATTACTTTGACTTCTAAAAAAAACATTTTTAATGACTTTTATTCCAACATAAGAGAACATTTCTGGAATCTGCATCAGAAAATGCATTTTAGATGTAATTACATTTTATCTCGAGGAAACATGGGTACATTTAAACAGATGCATATATGCCTAATGTTTTGTTTTTAACATTAAACGATGAATACAGATTTTTGAAATAATATAAATTATGAAAATAGACGAATTGTGAAATAAAACCGCCGGTAGGTGACAGCAACAGTGATAGGATATTAAATGTGTTCATGCTGATATTTTCATAGAAATGGTACTCTTTGTGTGATATAGACAGATATAGAAGTTAATATATTAAATTACGTAAATGTAAAGCATGCAGAAGCATTTTTGCCTGGACTGTTGAGTTTTAATAGACTTGAATACAAAGTGTGTGTGATTTGATGATATAGCCTAACGTTACTCTATAATGTCAGATCGCATGTCATTACACGTAACACTTACCATGTTATCGCAGACATCAGACTCGATTTGAACTCATCCATGGTTGTTTGCGTGCTTGTTTACATGAGTTTACAAGGTGTGTTTTTAGTTGTCTAAGTTGCTAACGCCAGACCACTGATTCGTCAAAACTGCTTTCTTGTCGTCAGTGTTCTTTTGACTAACTTGCGTTGAAAAAAACACACCATATGCTGGTTAGGTAGGTTGTGATGCTGGTTTAAACTGGTCCTTTGCTGGTTTAAGATGGTCCTTTACTGGATTATGCTGGTCAAATGTTAGCAAAAGACCATCTTAAATCAGCATAAACCAGCAAAGAAGCAGCGTAAAGGACCAGAATTTGTATTGTTAAATGCTATTTGTATTGTATGATTCAGACCTAATTCAAAAGTCTTTTTTTTTTATAAATCAGCAAAAGACCAGTTTAAAACAGCTTCCCAGCTTAAAAACCTAACCAACATGCTATTTTTTTCAGCATGAAGTATAAAATTATATAAAAACTCAAGTAAAGTACAGATTCTCCCCAAAAATACTTAAGTACCGTAACATAGTATTATTGCTTTGTTACAATACACCACTGGTGATTCACCTAAAAGAACTGGTTTGTACGATTCATTTGTTCAGGAATCAGAATACCTTGCACTAAATGGGGTTGATTCACTTAAAAAAGTCATTTGTTTGGGATTGGACAACGCCAGTTATGGTGTATGGGGTTGGTGAATTAACAACCAATTAATAAGTTATTCTTTGATGAACTAATTGAATTGAATGTTTTGAATTCACTAAAAAAAAAGAGTCATTCGTTCTGCAGTTTGACTACTGATTGCAAAGTCCAAATTTGATTTACTAAGAGAACTGATTCACAAGAGACACTTTTAGAAAACAACAATTTGCATTGTATATTTTGAATTCACAAAAAATAAAGCTAACATATAATTCGGGAATCAGACTATGCTATTTGTATTGTATAAGCTTGATTATTTTTTTTTCATGATTTGGACAGTTGTGCACTACAGGTTGGAGTCCATAAAAAAAATTCACAAGAGTCATTTGTTCAGGAATTGGACTAAGCTAGTTAGTTTTGAATTCACCAAAAAGAGTTGACACATTAGATTCATTCGACTACTTGTTGCACTGTTTAATTTACTAAAAGAACAGATTCATAAGAGCCATTTACTAATAAACTGGACAACACTAACGGTGTGGAATCTTTTGGATTCACTAATGACAACAGATGTAAGAGCGATTCTCTCAGAAATCTGACTACAGTGGTTGTGCTGCTGTGTGTTATGGATTTAGCAGTTATAATATTGCATATTGCATTGTTCAATAAATAATGTTTTTATTATTAATGATAATACTATCACTTTATTAAAAAATGGAATCGATTCTGAATAAGAACAGGTTCTCGATTCCCTATCTTAATCAATACCCAATGCAGTCCACTCGGCGGAGAAAGAAACATTCTCATAGCTTTCTCAACTTACATACAGTTTGAGTCATGAGGGACAAAATAAGAATTTCCTCATGACGACACATGACAGACTGTTTGAGTGTGTGTATACCCCATAAGTGGCTGGGCCACACTGAAAAGGAAAGGAAGCAGGCAGTCAATATCATAAGCGGCTTACAAGCAGGCGTCCACTGCCTCTCACAACAGATAGAGAGAGTCTTGTATAGCAGCCCTCTCTGTCAGCTCAAGATTAGTGGCAGCGAGAGGGATTTCATCACCTTTATTCAGAGCTGAAAAAGGAAGGGAAGATTGCTAGTCTGAAAATGTGCATGCACAAACTACTGTAACCATCCCCCCCTCCTCCCTCCTTTCTAAAAAAAAAATTGCTCTATCCGTTCTCCACAGAGGCCCATGATTGCTCCACACTTCACTGGACTTAAGGGGCAAAGCTGGAAGGACAATAAGCCACAGCAGATACATTAAAGGCCCTCTAACACTGTCCAGGTTACTGACAGATGAGTTTCTGATAGCGAAGAGAGGAAACAGGTGAGGAGCTCCGCGCTGAATGTCTGCGATTACAGAACCTCATGAGAACCGCACAGCCACACACAAAGCTCAGAGAGGTCTGTAGCGTCCCTGATTATGGAGGAGCTTTCGAAAGAGCAATATACAGTATCTCCAGCACGCCATATTCAAATGAGGGGTTTAATGGAGCAAAAAAGTGGGTGGGAAGCGGTTAAGAAATAAATAAGTGATGCAGGTGTTGGGAATGTAAATGCATTGAGGAAAAAAAAGTAAGCTGAGCTTCACTCAGCCAGTCTGCTTGGCAAAGCACATCCTTACATAGAGGTAGGCTAAAATCATTTCAGCTTCAATAAACTAACCACCCCCCTCCACTTCCCCGTCGTACACGCACCCTCTCAGAGGAGCCGAGGGGAGATCGTTCACATCAGCTTAGGTCAAGGTTTTTAAAGCTGTGCCGGGTGTCAGAGACCTCAAGGGCTCAATCGACCAACATATCCCACAGTTCTCTCTGAGTCTAACAGGCAGGCCCATCTCCGCTTCCTCTAGAGTCAAAGTGGACTTTACTTAACTTAATTTTACTAGTTGACCTACTAGACCTGCAACGTTTGAATCGGAGCGACTCCAAGCACTCATTTAGCAGAGCTAATCTTCTTAAAAGGTCAGACAAAGAATCGTTTCTGGAAATGTTTTGAGATGGCACAGTGCACATTCACTGACTGCCGGAAGAAACGCACTAAAGCAAATCAGCCGGCAGTGCAGCTGTACTCACCTCTTCAAACATCACAGTAAACACATATCCTGTCTGATTTGACCTTGTCCAAATTTTTCTGAGCGCTGATGACTGCCTTTATGATCTAAAGCTCTCTTTTTGTATGACAAAGCCGGCCTTTGGCTGACAGGGGAGGCAAAGATCAGAATATTGAAAGGAAATGTGTTACTCTAGCTGGACAATCATGAATTGTCTCTCCCATTCTCTTGATCTTGTACATTCTCTACTGTTTCTTTCAGGTTAATTGCCTGTTAACCCTCCACTTACAGTAATTACTGGCCCCAATTACCATCTGACAGAAGCACAGGGCGACCGGGAGAGAATATTATTTTTTTCCCTCTATTTTTGACAAATTTTTCTAATATCTCTAGTTTGTAAGGACATATACTAAGAGGAATGAAACAAACATTTTTAAGGAAGGGTTTCACACAAAGGTACAAACATCTTCCAAATTGAAAAAAACAACAACTTATAAGTACATATTTCATTACAATCCAAAGTTGTGGGAAACACTTTACAGTTATTCTTCTAAAAAGGTCTTACATGGTTCTCTGTCAAGGTTCCATGAAAAAAAACCTCGACAATCTCTCTTCTAACCACACAAAAAGTCATACACTGTAAATGTTCCAAAAGGATTTTTATCAGCTATGCTACATTCTTAATAAATTAAAGTTATAGATGGGGACTTTTGTTGCAACGCTACAAAAGAGCCATTTCAGGTTGCCCTAAGAATCTAAAACAATATTTTTCTCCACTGTCTTAACTTTTTTCTACTGAAAAAATAAAGCTTTTATGCAATCAAAAGGTTCCACAGATGTTAAAGGTTCTTCGTGAAACTATACTTGCCAATAACCTTTATTAATGATATGCATAGACAAACTCATTTACATTTTCCAAAGAACCTTTGTGTGAGCAATTTTTAAAAGAACCGTTTTTTGTCTCAGTGTGAGGAACATTTTAATAATCTGAATAACGGTTTTAATGCTATGGAAAGGTTGTGCAGATGTTTATGCAACCTTGACAATAATAAATTACAATAAAACCCGTATTTTTAATAATTTTTAGTGTTTTTTTAGATAGAGAAAATATATTTTTCTGTAAAAATCTTTGACTGAAAGGTTCTTTGTGTAACCAAATGTGGTTCTTTCTGACATCTTCGTGTTTAGTGTGTATAGCAGCACATACATCCTATACAGTATACATTCTGTATGTTTTCAAAGTGATTTTCAATAAAAAAAATCAAAGTATGTCAACAATTTTTAAAATGTTGGATGTTGTTACACACTACAGCACAAACTGAGCAGGCATGCACACTTATTTAACCTTGCTCCATATAATGTTTTTACACAGCATAAGTGCAGAAAGCCAAACAAGAGCTGAAGTGCCAACGATTCATTTTTTTTCAATAGTTAAAATGGATAGCGAACAGGCAGCTACAAAAACACAACGGAATTCTGAGATAAACCCAAGTGCTTGGTTTGACATTAAATAGAACTTACAGAGGACATGATGTTTTAAATGAAAACATAACTGCTTTTTTGAATATTTTATCTGCAAAAATGATTTTGTGAGAGTGCTGAAATGGCTCCCAGGGACCCTCGAGCACTTTGCATTTTCCTGCCTTTTCTTTCCAGCTATTCCCCACAGACGCTTCTTCGTCACTGCCTGGCAGATCCAACATTCACAATTTTCCACCTCTCTACACCCCTAATTACAAGAGACACAATTGGCACAATTGCTGTGTAACAGTTGTCACCGATATAAGAAAGATGTCTTTAAACAACCACAGAATTTGGTGGCATACTGGAAAAAAGCCTCACAATAAGTGTACAGTTAATATGTTAAGTAACATTTAATTTTTTTTTTTTTTACATTTTTATTATTATTATTATTATGTATTTGAAATACATGTACATATTAACATTAACAAATGCTTATTTATTGTTAGATAAAGATTCCAAATGCATTATGATGTTAAAGAATGAACCTACTTTAAATTGTCAGTGGTTTGTGTGTTAAAAAGTATTAACAATTATGTAGACGATGTGGCAAAGAATTAATTAGCATTTTCATCCAGACGTGATTCAGAGTCGACTATTTATTTTGAGAGACAATAGCTTCATACACAGTGTTGGCGAAAGTTACTTTTAAAAGTAATGAATTACTGTATTGCGTTACTCCCTAAAAAAGTAACTAATTACGTTACTTAGTTACTTTTTATGGAAAGTAATGCACTATGTGACTTTTGCGTTACTTTTTAAGTATGGGCAGAGCTTGAGTGTTTGCTTTAAATATAAGAAGTTCTATCTATAGTAAATGTAAAACCCCTTTCACACCCAATCACGTGTCACAAATAAACCTCAGGCTGAGTAAAAAGTAAATTCAGGAGAAGAAAGTTCAATACTCTTTGTCAATAAAAAAACAATAAAGCACAGCAGTTGGTTTTTGAAGCCATTTTTGCTTGTACGTTTGGTAGAAATGGATCATTAAAGGTCAGCAGTAAAGACATTGGTTAATAAAATGTGATTAGATACATTTGTGTAATTTAATTATTGCAGGTTTGCATTACATTCTATTATACTGCGTTTATTTTAATTCCTTTTAATGAATATTAAATCTGTTTTTTGAGAGTGAGATGAATTAATGCACATTCACATTTAGTCTAGAACTACAGCGTATTCACACCACGATCAATGCCTCTGTATTCCTGAGTTCTCCCAACAGTCTGGAGACTTCTCAGTCAATAAATAAGAAAACAAAGTAACTGGCGTTACATTTTTGAAAAAGTAACTACTCTAAAATTAAATGCGTTACTTTACTAGTTACTTGGAAAAAGTAATATTATTACGTAACTTGTGTTACTTATAAAATGTTACCCCCAACACTGATTATACAAGGAAAACCTTTGCAGGATGTTTTCACTCAATTAGAGCTGTGTTCAAATGTCATTTTCAAAAATCAATTCTCTTTAAATTCTTTCTCAAAAGTTAGAGCTCATTTAGTAGGCAAATACAGTCTATATCAATACATTAATGTTTAATGTTTCCAACATAAAGAAAAGTCTTGTGCATATACTTGGCTTGCAAGATACTTTCTTTTTTTAGTATCAGTATATTGAAACTGTACTTTAACTTCGGCAAGATGAGCGAAGATAACAGAAAAGGATTCCTGATACCCTTTCTAACTACAAATGGCCAGAGCAAGGCATTCAAATAAAGGTCCTGTGAGCTGACACGCAAAAACACAATCAACTGTGGTTACCTGCTATGTACAGTCTGTTCTTTTCCTTTTCAACTTGATGAACTTATCATAGAATGGCAGGACGCAACCTCTAAAATATTCTCTTATGAAATGTTTGCACATCTCAACCACAGGCTTTGGCAAACTATGGGTTATAAAAGAATCAAACAAACATTTTTAGATCTGAATTTTATTTGCAACCCCTTTCCGTGATTTCACAGCTACCATTTTCTCCCTTACATCTTTGATTTGGCTTCCTAACCAAAATGCTCAGAGAGCGGTCATGTGTTCCACTCAAGGTTAATGGATCTGCAGCCGTACAGGTAATCTACGGAGAGACGGATGACCTCTTTTATTATGAAAGGTTTATTGCATTGCGGGATCTGACGTTGCCAGTTCGGTTCAGTCTATAGCTGCTGGCATTCACCTTTTGGCCTATTGTGACATGCAGCTGCATGAAAGGACAGTGTCTTTCGAAGTAAACTGTTCAGCAGAGCCCACTGCAATGAAAAGCCTGTTATCAAATGCTTTACATGGCTATTCTTTTACCCTCTTTGCTGGGTATTTCTGATTTCAACATATTTTTATCAAAAAGCATCATACTGCTACGGTTATTACTTTATTCGGCTTTTATACAGTGCAAAAGTCTACATGCTTTGAGGCATTCAGTAAGGTTGTGTTAGAGGGGAGAGCGACTAAGTGACAGCATAAATATGCACATAGAAAACACACACACTCACACACACAGAGCACATGTGGAAGATCTGCAATCAGCATCCAACTGTTCTGCATTCCCTCCCTCCCTGTTAAAAATGCAATTCCTCATGGAGTGGTGAATATGAAAAACAAACACACACGTAAATCACTTCCACCAGTAAATTACCTGAGTCCCGATTGCATCTGACCTTTCACCCTGCTGTCAGTAGCCAATTACAACCGCTCTCTGCGAACACGGTGCAACCTTGGGATTGGGATGTCAAACGCAACTTCTTGAATTTAAATAGAGCTACGCAAAATCTGTGAGCTCTGTTTGTGCAGTGCACTTTCCATTTTTCTCATCTCACGGCCTGCGAATTGTCCACTATTTGGGTGTGTGCTGTGAACCAGTAAATTCTATGGCAGTGAGTACTTCGTGCTCATGTATTCAAACAATATGGTCACTACAATGTAAAAAATGGATGAATACCATTTATGTAAAAAACTATCATTCTAATTTTACTTATACATTTTTAGAAAATGAAAGTAGATGTAATGAATTGTGTACGATATTGCATTTTGCAAGAGAATTTGTCTTGAATTTGTACTTATTACATATTTTTCTTCCCCTTTTAAGAATAACTAATTTAATTTTTGCAATGCATAGTTACAAAGCCTATTTTTTGTCATGATTTCCAGCTGGAGTGCCCACAAGCCCCTGCAGAGGTCACTCCATCCAGAATATCACCATCATCTCAGAAACTCCATTTCCCATATCACCCCATGCCTAGGACACCTGATTCCTATCAAGAGGACTATTTATGTCACACACACACATTCAACTCATTGTGAAGTCTTGTGCTGTGTCTGAAATCACTTACCTCCCTATATAGTATGCGAAAAACAGTATGCGAGGTGAGTAGTATGTCCGAATTCATAGCATTTGAAATTCAGTAGGCGAGAAGTACCCGGATGACCTACTGCTTCCGGCCAAATTCTGTAGTAAGCATACCATGGACACTTTCCTATCCCATAAGGCTCCAGGAGAGGAGGCGTCATATTCAAAAAATGCTGGAAAGTTGAGACGCAGCTCATTTCAAGTGTAAGTACCTCAGGAAAAAAAAATTGTTTATTGTGATTAAATTACACGTGTTTAACACATTCTAAATAAACGGATGACTTACTGAAAGTTTAAATTTTCACGCTGTTGTGACGACGCATGACACGTGACAACATCAGTATGGCGGAAGTAATACATCCGAATTTCATTCAATTTTAAATGTAGTACCTACTTAAGCAGTATGCAGCTTGGACGCATCATTGTTTTTCCCTGGTTGCAATTCTGAGTGTTTCCTTCCACGTCTTGCTTTCCCATGTATGATTTTGTTATCTCTGGCTATCGATTGTTTGCTGCCTACCCCCGACTCTGCCTGCCTGTTTATCTTCGCTGACTGTTTGCCGCCTGCCCCAACATCTGCCTGATACTGTTTATTATTGTGGATTGTCTGCATTGCGCTGATTTCGTGTTTCTGACCCTGCCTGTCGACCTTGAATAAAGTAATTGCCAATGGATCCACTTAAATCTGTTTCCTTTTTTTTGTTTGTCTATTAAGGTGTAAACACCCTTGCTTAGAATATGCTTAAAATAACTTACCAGTGATATGAGAAAAACAAATGTAATGCAACAGGTAATCTTTGAAAATTGTATGCAATTTTGCTTCTAGTAAATTGATCATGATTTAAAGATTTTTACATATTTTTACTAAGACACAAGATATTCTGATATATGTGTAATAATATAACATACAAGAAATAATTAAGTTTTTTTTTCACTACATGGTGCCATAGTCAAGTAAATATCCAAGAAGATATCTTTCTTAATTATATTTCTTACCCCAATTTCTTGTATTGTTTTGTCTTTTTTAGTGTAAACATGAAAACATATTGTTAAATGTATGCTCAGAACAAGCATGCTATAATTATTATTACTACTTCTATTATTATTTTATACATTTTTAACTTTTTAAAAATGATTTTCAGATGTATTTGCCAAAAACAAGGCAAAAATACTGATTAAAACCATTTTTGCATGTCAAATCATCTCAGACTTCAATTATCGTTTAAACAAAACAATTAAGATTCTCAACATCTCATTCTTTCTCACTATCCATCTCCCTCTGTCTTTCACACACACACACTCACTCTCTCCTCTGCAGTGCTAAAGTGCTGCATTAATCATCTTAAGTCTCTGGTCAATATGCAGGCGAAGAGCAAAGCGGCTCAGCTCTCTGCTTATTTAACGGCTCAGTGCTTTTCCACCTCTGTGGATTAGAGAAGAACGACCTGCATTTACACATTTATTCACTCCACAGAGACCTGCTCATCTTCCACTCTTCACTATCAGAGAGAGAGAGAGAGAGTGACCTCACCGGCCATCAACATACTGTGGAAAACACAGTGTTCTCCTGCTTGGCTGGCTGTGTGCATATGTGTGTATACTCCAGTGATACCACTGGAGAACTCCATGGATTGAAACCACACAGTGGATTAAATTGCTCCGTTATGAAATTGCCCTAAAAATGATAAGATGAACAGACACAAGGGGAACAGCCTTTAAACATAATGGCAGCTTGAAAGACAGCGAAGCACTTAAATTTTAAGAGGCACTTAGGAGCAATAATTGAGTAATGTCTTCACACGCCGTCTTTTTGAAGGGACGCAACAGGCACGACGCAGCTTTGACAGAACGCAGAACTTTTTCTCGTTTTTTTTAAATAAAAAGTGACCGTCATTGTTTTTAATGCATTGGTTTTTTTTTGTTTAACCCATTTTGGTTAATTGAAAAGTGCTCTTAAAACTTTTGGAAGTAACTGATTTTACAGGGCTATGGTTTAGGTGTGTCTTCTTTACTCTGATGCGAATTCAGGGCAAATGCCAGGCCCGCATTTGACCCGAGGGTCCCCTGCAATTCTAACCATCAGAAATGGGGCACCGAGGATGCTTGTTAGACGACATGCTGGGCACAGCAGAGAACCCCGGTTTGAATGGCGGGGTCAACGGCTGGGCCTGTTTCTTTATGACGGCCTGCTGAGGAGGGAGGAATGAATGGAGAGCAATGGAGGAAAGCGTGACGCACAGGGCGAAAGACGCCCAATAAGTGGTGTGTGGTGACAGGGGGTCTTGTCAAAAGGCCATTTCAGTTAACGGCCTCCTGAACTCACAATGCTTTCACAACCCACACGGCCAAGTGAAAGGGATTGACCAGCTGATAGGAGGTCATTCCATAATTACGATTCAATTTTTACCTGCAGTGCTCTTTATCCTCAGGTGGAACGTCACTAGTGTAAAACGTTGAATTGGCGATCTCCAAATTAAAACCCCATTACATTCATGTAATATTCAGAGGCACTGATTCAGGCTTTTAAGAGGCCGCCCCTGATGCTCGAAGGATGCCCCAAAGCAAGAGCAATCTGTGCAGCAAGAACATCTGCTCGAAACGCTCCAGGAGTCTCCGGACGGGGACTTGTTGTGCATGCAAAAGTGACAAGAGGAACCAACTCTGTTTTTTAATCTTCCCATGAGCCTCTTACCCTAATTTGGGCTGTTGTGGTGCATATCTGAAAGGCAAGTGATAATACAATAACCTAATGGGTGCTCGTTTACTACGATGACCTATATTAGCATAGCAGTGAGACTCTGTGACGGGCTCTTCCTGTAATGAGAAGCTGAGAGTTTTGGGGAGAGCTTTGCTAAATCCCGTCCCATTACAATATGAAATTAATCACAAAGAGAGCAATTATATCAATATGCTCTTTTGTCATTAGAGAGGCCACACCTGCCACAAGCCATCAGGGTGACCTGGGTAATGGTGCACGGAATCAGACCAGTCCTCCATCACCAAAATTACGCAGGCTTGACCCCTGACAATGGGCAGCGACAATGCAAACGTAATCACTTAATCCGCAATCCTGATTGGGAACACCTTTCAGTTATGATTGCATTATGATGGACAGCCGGCCATCATTAAGCTTGCGGATGGAGTGCGAAGACATCGAAATACAAGAGAGTGGGGAGTCATTTTTCTTATCCATCTATCCCAACTGGACCAATCAGAAACGATTAGACGATCGTCCTTCCACCAACCAGGTCCGGTATCAGTGCTCTGAGCCCTACTCATACTGTCAAAATCACTGGCTGGAGCCAAGCACACCTTCCACTCCAATTAAGACCTGCATCTAATCATCAGAGCTCCATCCTTAATCTCATAATACCACACTCACACAGCACAGCTGCAGATAAGACCGCCACAGGTGTATCTGAGGGAAGAGGAGAGAGGAAAAGAAGGGGAGATGGAGATTTTGGAAGGTGACAAAGTTCAGGGATTAAAGCGAGAGAGAGAGAAGCGTTTCTGTCCATGGAAGCGAGAGGAAGGTAACAGGTGGAATGGTGATGAGAGACTGAGGGAGTATGGAGCGGTTATAAATCCCCTCTTGAGTGCTGTGTGAACAGGTCTGAGAGTGAAGGGCTTTGGGTATTACTGTCATATGCATTAATGATTACCCATCAGTCAGCTGGTTATTCACTAGTCCACCTCTAAGAGTCTCAGAAATTGCCAGTATATTTCCCAAATAAATAGAAAGAAACATCAGGTAATATATAAAAAAATTTGAAGTTTTAGAAAGACTGAAATAGTATTTACTAATAATACTACTAAATACTAAAAAATTACTAATAATTTTATATATATATATATATATATAATGAGTTTATTTGCAAAAACAGATTTTATAGAATTTTCAAAATTCACGTTTTTATCATGTTATCATATTTTTATTGTGTTAGTTATCTTTTAGCCTAATCAAAATAACTTGAGTTTGATTGGATTCATTGGAATGCACAACTGTGCTACACATCTGTGGCAATATCCAATTATACATCGTATGGATATGACAAAGATCATGCTCCATTAAGACATTTTGTACATTTTCAACCATAAATTTATCAAACCTTAACTTATGATTAACGAAATGCATTTTCCCCCAAAATTATTAGAACTGTAAAAATAAATAAACAAACAAATTATATATTTTTTTCTTTGCGTATAATAGTATTAGGTGAAGAGCAATGTTAATTTGTACCCCGTTGACTTACTGTGTGAGATGCCACATTCTTCAAAATATCTGCAAATACAAAGTGTTCTGCAAAAGAAAGTAAGCCACACAGGTTTGAAACGAGTACACGGTGACATAATGTTTATTTCTGCATAAACTGTCCCTTAAAACAAATCCACACACTCCCTTGGTAATTCAGTAAGTATGTTTTGCGCCTCAGTCTTAAAGTAAACTTTCCTCTTCCCAGATTGCTTTTACTTTGAGGCATCTGCAAATGAGCTCGCAGCTAAAAGCCTGAACTAGAAGCTGTGAATGTTGCATGTTTACAAGACACTTACAGACAGGAGCTGTCAGGTTCTCAAAGACCACCAGAGGACCCTTCACGCAAACAGTGGACACTGCTGCCACCCGCTGGTGACGCACGGTGAGGCAGCACTGCGCCTGCACTTCTGTGTCTGTTATTGGATAAAAACATTTCACGCTGAACAGTAAAGCAGGATAAAGCACTCAGAGCCACAGATCAGCAAATGTTCCGATCATTGGGAAGCTTCACTAATACGATCCAGGTCGATAATCCCTGTGACGCCCACAGGCTATTGGTAAGTGCAATTAACACTGCTTGCTGTGGCCAATCCAATTGTGTAAATTGAGAAAAGGCCAGACAGAGACCGAAAGTAATTTTGCAGTACTACTGCTCTCATAGAACTAGATTACAGTTTTTACTCAATTCAAAACTGAAACTAATGTGTAAGGGCCTCATTGGTTGTACAGGCTACTACAGTGTATGCACTGAGCATGCGTTCTAAAAGTAGGGAAAACTGTTACTTCAACCACTCAGAATAAATAAATAAATAAAAGTAATAATAAAAATAATAATATATGAGGTAAAGGGATTCATGTTCTACATGGCCACCACTCTCTTGAAGTTTTTGTGCACAAATATAAAGGCCAAAAAATAAAAAAAATAAATAAAAAATAGTGAGACAGAAAGACTTTTGACAGAATTATAATTTCATTTGTAATCATGGTGTTAAATGTAAATCTGTTTGAACCGATTTTTGTTAAAAGTCTCTTACGCTCACCAAAATTGATCTAAACAAAAATGCAGTAAAATGGTAATATTGTGAAATATTATTACAGTTTTAAAAAAAAAATGGACGTTTTCTGTTTTAATCATTTATTGGCAAAGTTGTATTTTCAGCAGCCATCTGTTTTTAGAAACGGTGCTACTTTTTTCCGTATTCTTTGATGAATATAAATGTAAACAGAACAGCATTTATTTGAAATATAAACCTTTTTCTCAATATTTTTTTTTTTGTTAATTTTAAATTAAGGTTCAGCAGTGGAAACAAATTTTGAAGATGCAAAGTCTGAGGTAAACAGCACAAAACACTAAATTACAACAATAAAAAGTGCTTCAACCATCCCCGCTAGTCCTTTCTGTGGCAGAAGCGGCTCACAGTCATTCCCTCTGCCTCCTCATCGCAGCCTCTCTATATGACACCCATGTCCTGCTTCTACCTTTCCTTCCACCCCATAAATAAGATATACAGCCTTGTCTCCACGTTCAGCTGTCAACGTCTAAATTCATACGGCTCACAGGAGACACTCAGCATTGTGTTTCACAATGACCGCCCAAAGGAGCTCACATTGCGTCCAGATAATGCACATACACAATTGGGCAATGTGCATTATAGAAGTGGATTAAGAGCATTCACGGAAGTGGCCCGAGGGCACCTCCAGAATTAAACGCTTCGCTTGATCTGAATCAAAACTATTTTTATCTCTCTGACCTTGTGGTTCTTCTCCTTCGGCTGGCCGCGGGACGTGGGGTCAAATGACTAACAGGTTGGTGGGCACATCAGACGCAATGAAACTGTTGATCACCAGATTTAGATTGGCTAAACAGAAGTACGTGACTATGAGATGGCAAACAAGTGAAGTACACCAGGTTTTAACGTCTCCAAACACACGATGGAGGTGAAGAAGTGATTTGTTGGGCCGGCCTTTGCGGTGATCTAGTGATAATCCACTCCTCTCAGCAGCAAATGAGGTACAAAGAGCGAAAGAGAGAGTGAACCGGAGAGAGGGTGGCCTCAAGCAGTGATTACTCTATTTAATTCAACATGGTTTCTGAGGCATGAAACATGCTCAGCCCATAAATGACTTCCTCCTCTTCTCTCCTGTCTCCTTCAGAGCCGGTCTAGCCTGCGGACCGAGGCTCCTGCACCTGATCGTATCGGCCTCTCTCTCCTCACTTACAAAAGAGAAGCCATAATATGGAGATAGATATTAGGAGCACATTGGTCTGCTTCCCCAGGCTAGAGCACATCTGTGAAGAAGAATATAAATACATTTCACACAATAGCATGTTCACTGATACTATAGAGGAACTACAGCATGGCTTTTTAAACTTCTTGAGGCCGAGGATCCTCAGATAACCCCTGTCTTAAATAAAGACAACTACTGTATGAAGTTTCAAGTAAGCATATAAACATATTAAAACATTGATAAAAAACTATTGCTTGTGAATTTTTTTTTTTAATCTTTAATTAATTAAACAGAAATTAACTTGATTAACAATAAAAAAAATCTTATATATAAAACCTTTAAGATAAAGCAACCTTTAAAATTTATATATATATTAATGTGAAAAATATAAATTTACTCATGGAAAATATGAAAATTATAATAAGTTATGTTAAGTGTATGCAAAGTTTCTTATCTTTTAAAATAAGTAATTCATAAGATTATTTTAATATATTAAATACATGAGATCATATCAGACCACCCCTACAAAATTAATAGTACATCAATTATTAAATGTATTTAATATATAATACACTACATCTGTGTGTGACACACATATAAGATGAATTAATTTTACATATAATGAATGTATATATATATATATATATATATATATATATATAGTTATATTAAGGGTGTATATGTTCCTTTTTTAAATCAATTACATTTTAATATATAATGTATTCAATATAATAAATACACATGATAATACATTAAATAAAAAATATGTGCATACTGTAGCATCGTGGCACTTCAGGCATCCCAAGTTCAAGGACCGTTTCCTGATTCCCTCCTCTCTCTATCTCAATATATATATATATATACACACACACACATATATGTGTATATTTTTCTCTCTTTAAATTTCTTGCAGACCCCCTAGTGGTTCCCTGGGCCCCAATTCTTTTGTACTACAGAACTACAGAAACATGTTGCAGAGAGCAATGAGATGTCAGTTACACAACATACAGTGTGTCTTTTCCTCAGCAGACGCATGTTACAGCACACATAGATTCTCACGCCCTATTAATTGCGAAAAAATTGCTGACAAGCCAGACGAGCCGAGCAGAAACGCATTTGAATGGGCAGGCCTGTAATTGGAGCCTGGTGTACGGGAGCGGCTTATCCTACCCTTACAAACACACGGTCCTGCCCTGACCTCACAGGGGCTCCGAGGTGTCATGTTCTGATCCGCTCTCACCGGCATTCCTGCTCTTTTCACTTGACTTGACAGTGTTTTGTGGTGAATCGCATAATTAACACAGGGATCTACAGAATTCAGTGACTAAACATAATTACTTCTCCCCTCCTATCCTCTCTTAATTCCTTCCTGCGGCCAGGGGTTTCGGCCTGGCTGGACAAACACAATGGCCTGTCATGTCAGGACAGCGCAGGCTGGTGGGCCGGTGGCTGAGAGGGAGGGCGCATTCAGCTCCAATGGACGCCGCATGCTGAGACTCAGGGATATCCACTGACACAGAGGTGACAGCTCAGAGAGGGAGAAACAGAGAAAGACATAGCAGGGGAGCGGCGTAATTAACGTCACTTGACAAATACGGAGTCAGACGAGACTGAGAGAAAGTTTATCACACAAGCACGTTAGCCGGACGACACCTGCTGCTCGCAAGAGCTGCGATTTTTGAGGGTGACCTGTGAAATAAACTCACTGCAACACATCCAAAAGTTCTCCCGAACAATACGTCTGAGAACTCGCAGAGCAACTGTGTCTCAACAGGTAGGAACAAATCCTGCAGGAATGAAGAAAAGGTGGGGAAGAATGCATGAGGGTTGGTGAATGTGGTTAATTAGAGCTGAATTACCTGGCTCTCGGTCCCCTGTGCTGTCCTCTCATTTCCTCTGTAATCCCACCAATCGGGCGGCGCTTAAGCTTCGGTCCCCAGGACGTACGGCTGTTCCTGCCCTGGGTGCATTCTTTCAACAGCTCATTTACTTCTGCAGTGTAACTAGGCTTTGGAAAAGGGGGTAATCTCTAACACCCCCCACGCTCACCCTCCTGATCAACCGCTCAGACCCCCACTGCTAACTCTATACACCCATGAGCTAAGGGATTTCAGCTGGCTGTTACAAACCATGATGCTATAGCTTTATAAAGTAGGTGAACACAAGTAACCAATGCAGAGGCGAGATACACTTTTAAGGGACTTTTTAGCTACACTGTGAGGCAATTTGTTCACTGTACTGATGATCTGCAAGTTTTTCTAGCTTCTCAAATGAGATTTGGGTCTGGAATTTTGCCTCTACGAGTTTAAGCAGCATTTTTGGGGGCATTAAGGGTAGGTCTCACACTTTTCAATTGTTTTTAAATGACAACATCAGCTAAACGGATGTGCTTAGCCATTGCACTCGTGTCTTTTGCGAGGTGTAAAATGCCATTCTGCAACCCAACAACTCATCTTCGGACTTAGTCCCCTGCCAGAAGACATTTCGCATTTCACTCATTGCTTTCCTTTTGTTTTATATAGAAACATGCTCATTATTGCACTTGCATTGCTTCCAATGTCTTAAAACAGCGTTTTAAAAATGCAGCACACAAATTAAAAACAGCTCATCTTTAGATCTTTAATTTTTTACCCCTCTTCTATTACCCTATATTTTGCCCATTTAAATATAAAAAATATTTCCGTGTGATTGGTAAGACACACTTCAGGGCCCACATCTGGTTCAGTTGACTTAAAGAAATAGTTAAAATAAATACTAGTGCTGTCAGACATTAATTACATACAAAAATACAAGTTTTTGTTTACATAATATATGTGTGTGCTGTGTATATTTATTCTAAATATATATATATATATATATATATATTATGTAAACAAAAACTTGTATTTTGTGAACTATGTATATATTGTGAAAATATTTACAGATTTGCGTGCCTATATTTATATTCATATCAATTATATCATATCTAAATATTTAATTTGTTAACATTTCTTAAATATGTACATCCATGTGTGTGTCTTTATACATACACAGCACACACACATGCATATTACGTAAACAAAAACTTTTATTTTGGATGTGATTAATTGTACTAATTAATATATTTGGACAACATTGGTCTCCATTGACTTTCCTATGCACAAACAACGACATTTTCAATTTGGGGTGACCTATCCCTTTAAATGTATGTCTCTGGTACTTCCTACTTTGGACACCAGGCATTTTACTACATTGTTATTTTTACATGCAGCCTCAATCAACAGGTGTTACTCAGGTGTTGACTAAACTAGCTTCCCCATAACTCTTTTCAGACTATTTAACCACCTTCCTTAATCACCCAATCCACAAACCTGAGAGGCTGTGCGCAATCCAGTCAAGTTCCCCACTGCTTCAGCCTGAGGAGTGTGGATTACCTTAATCCACGCGTTTGGCATCCCAATCCAGGGAAACAATACAGTGTAACCGTGCAGGGACACTTTTACATGGGGGTGGGTCTACACCGGATCATTAAGGGGATTAAGACCTTGTCGTAGGAGACATTGTAATGAGGTACAGATGCAAAAAAAAGAAGAAGAAGCCAACTCAGGATGTCTCTGCTGATGATTAGCAGAAAGGGTGAGAGGTGATGACCCCTCGACACCCTGCAGGCAGGTGAGCATGTGCAGTCAGCTGAGGTGTAACACACACTGTTCCTCATCTTTTCTCACTTCACTCACACAGACTACCAGAGTAAAGCCAGATATTTCCTCATAATGAAACAGGATCTTTTCAGTTTCAAAAATAATTTTTACTAAGAGGAAATACACTGCTGCCTCTAAAGCTAAACCACAGTTTCTTGTTCTATAATATAATCAACATAATTTTAATGACTTTTGGGGAATGCAAAGACTCAAGACATCCAAGAAAACAAAATACTTCTTAAAAAATGTCCCTTTAGTGGATCACAGCGTGCTTTATTCAGCCCTCACACCTACTCTAATAAAAGTCTGACCCGTTTAACAAGTTATCCCGCCCTCTAGTGTCAATCCACTGACATAACCACTCACACCTCTAACACAGCATCAAACACCTTTGCTGCTGTTTAAACCAGCTTATTTTTACCAGTTATTTTAACTGTACACTGCTTGACACTGCAAAATTAAATTTGTTTTATCAGAAACGCATTGGCTTGCAGTGCAGAGTTTTTTTTTATAGAGAGGAACTTCACAGGTCAGCAGTTGGGTTCCGGAAGTAAAAATACAATTCATTTTCACATAGGGGAAATTATTTGTATTTATAAGCTTATAAACCTTTGAAAACAGGCCTGCTGTGAGTTATGAGATGACTCAGTGGTATCTACTTTTGTTAAAGCCACCAGCCTGCATTATTTCAGCATTTGTAAAGTGCTGTTCACCAGCAGAATTCAATGCATTACATAAATAAAAAACGTCCATGTTCTTGAAATGTTTGTGTATTTATAAATTATGTCATTGTGTTGTGTAAGCTTTGGAATGCACAATAAAAAACATGATTTTTGGATTGTTAAAAACTGTGCGAGCACTTTGAAAATTAACTCTCTCTCTCTCTCTCTCTCTATATATATATATATATATATTGTTAGAGATATTAATATACATGCGGCTACTGGTCTGTCTAATAGGGGAAGCTCATTTTCGGCCTACATCATAAAATTGTCTATTTATTTAAAAGTAAATTCTGCCCTATGTTCCTTGGTCTGTGACCCTGTCGTACCAACTAGGCGTCTTTTCCAGGGACTGAATGAACGATCTAAAAAATATTAAACTCTGTAAAAGTGAAACAAGGAGTGTGGTGTATAATTGTGTGAAATGTATGATGAAAATCAAACAATGTCGCCAAGCAAATATAAAGAAATAGGTCGCAGCAGTTTTTCTTTCGACTGAACTTGAGAAATCCGCGATGGGACTGAGCGC
>JAUMHI010000053.1:9282428-9295369 GCA_032359435.1 Enteromius unitaeniatus | reverse complement strand
ACACACACACACACACACACAAGCATACTACATAAAGAGCATAATAGAAGCTGTACCTGATGATTACTACAGTACATTAATATTCTATACCTATGATCAGCCACAAGACAACCCAGGATACGGAGTACACATGCATCGCATGGCACGAGAGCAAACAGGTGCTTATTCTTGGCACGGCCCAGAACTTCCACTTAAGTTGTGATTTCAAATGTTTGACTGCTTACATGGGTGTACTGTTTGGGTGTAAAATGGTGATGATCAAATCATTCAGGTGTAACGGTATCTCCTTAAAGGGACAGATCACCAAAATTGAATCATTTATCTTGTCATCCCAAACCTGTAAGACTGTTTTTTGCAATAAAAGATATGATACAACGTTGCATACTTTGTACAAACAAACTAAACCTAAATACAAAAAAAGACAAACGAAAAAAAGACAAAAAAAACAAACAAAGAAAACAAAACTAAATCAAACTAAACAAAACCTAAAAACACAAACAAAAAGACAAACAAAGGCAAAAAAAACAACAAAAAAAACCTTAAACCCCACCCCCCAATATCTTTGTTTCATAGAATAAAGCCATTTGAGTCTGGAATGACATGAGGGCGAGTAGATGACAACTGTCACATCTAGGCGAACGCTCTTTAACGCTTCATTAGATTACACCTCCATGTCTCATTTTAAAAACACTACGCTAAGTGCAGAGATATGAGAAAGTGCTTACTGCAGACAGAACTGGGATATGCCAAGGTTAACCTCACTTGCAGTTGCAGAGCAGGTTTTTAGTGATAAGAATTCTCCACAAAACTTCCTCTGTATAGCTTACACAAAAAAAAAAACATAAAAAAAAAACAACATCTACCCAAAGTGCTATTACAAATACATAAAGATACCCAAAAACCTGCACTGGAAGCGCTCTAAGGAGGAAGACTGCCAAAAGCAACCTAGCAATCTGGGCCAGAGAGCAGGTCTGGGGAAAAGGGTTTGATAGCAGGGCTGGGTTTAGTGGGTAATAAATAGGGTCATGCAGTGGGGGCGCCAGAGAGCTCGTCCAGAGACGTTGGTGTAGTAGCGGCTTCGTCCCGTCCCTCCTCAGAGGTGAGGGGTTCAGTGGCCGGGGACGGAGGGGGCGAAGGTGGTTCCTCCTTGGGCTCGGTCCGAGTCGTGGCGCCTGTCCCGGAGGACAGCCGGTAAGTGGAGAGCGCCTGCTCTAGCACTTGGCGGTATTCGCCTCGGTGACTGAGCCGGAACTGTCGTAGCGCCTCCAGCAGGTGAGCGGTGGCGGAGCTGCCCTCTTCTTCCTCCTCACCGCCGGCTGCTCCTCCCTGGCTGTCCTGGTGCAAGACGCCAGTGTCAGTGGACAGAGCAGGTAAAGAGACCCTGCTAAGAGCGGGCCACCTGCCCGTGACCTTACACTGCCTTTTCATTAAGAAAGCAGCAACGCTTGAGGAGCGATACATTTGTGGCGAATGTGTGTTCGTCTGTGAGTGCGCGCAAGGGTACAAAAGATGCAGGTGCTTGTCAACACACGTGTCTTCTCACAAGTCTTAGAGCAATAAACTCGCTGAAGTAAGCATTACCAAGATGCGGACATACAAATACAGACCGTCACAGAGTGGCACAAGCACAGACGGACAAACAAAGCCAAGGCCTGCACAAAAAGCCTTGCATTTAAAATCTTAAATGCAGAGGCACTGCTTTTAAAGATTGTGGTGTTTGGATGTTTAATTTGCCCTATATATAAATCCATCTCTCACAGTACCAGTTACGCTTCCCTAAGTAGGACATTTGCTAATCACTTGCTAAATGTATCACTCTCAAATGATCGAGGGAGTAAATGTATGCATGAATGCGTCACCTAGACCTATATTAAGTCAAAATATTTGCAGGTGTAATGCATTAAAAGTACTGTAAGATGATGAGTAATTGGATGGACTTAAGTCTAAGCAAGAAGACTCAAGTGACCTTTTGTTCTTACAAGATCAAAACAGCAAGGAAACACTCACCCCATCTTCTTCTCTGTGTGGGTTTAGCCTGTTGTAAACGGCCTCAATTACACTACGTCTGGATGAGAGAAGAGAGACAGATTAGACACAATCTGAAAACCCTACTTAGGATAACGGTGAAAAAAGTTTATACAGTCGTTAGCAAAATCATAGATGGTCAAAATTGAGAATAAATCACCTTTCTTGCACATTACATAGGGGGACAGTAACAGCATTGCAATTCTAGCTCTAGATTGCAATATATTGATATTTTAAACTGTATAGATAGTTTTGCAGCAAAAAAAAAAAACAACAACTCTATATTTTTGTCATTTTAACATAAATACAGATACCTTAATATATAATTTTATCTACACATTATATTTGAGTAATAAAATATATTTTCCCCCATTTTGTATTGTAGATTTTCAAACCATAAATATGTTTAGTTAATTTAAAATGCATTAATTTAATTATACATAATATGCATTTTATATTCTTATATTTTATAGAATTATATATCATCAACATAAGAAGATAACATTTTTAATGAAATAATATCACATTCTTACGCAATTATTTTTATGTTATGGCCAATATTTGAGATTGTCTCAATTGTGTCTAAATGAATAATAAAACGCGATATGAATATAGGCATCACAACATTACAATATACAAAAAAATATAACATGCCTAAAAGTTTACGATGAGAAAATATTCATTTTGAAAGTTGGTCAGGATTACATCAAAGATTAAAAAAAATGACAAAAAATTAGAACGGACTACTAAACAAATACTTAAACTATGATCAATACTAACAGTACTAAATTGATACAGGAAGAATAAAAAAATACTACACACTTCTTAAGTCTAATGCACAGTATTATTTCTATTAAAAAAAAAAGCTATTTAGCAACATATTACAGTTTTAAATAAACACTAAATGAATCACTTATTTTTATCATGACCTAGATATCAATATTATAATACACCGCCATGTGTTTGTGGTTTACAGAATAGTAGGGCAATTGCTTTTGATCAATGTAGATGTAATATGAAGGACCATAAAGACAAATGTAACTTAATCTTGGACCCCTACTTGCTAGCGAGACCACCTCCAGGTGGCAGGTTGGGGATGTTCTCAGGGCGAAGGTTGTGTATGACATGACTTAGATCTGGGATGCCTTCCTCCCCAGACTTCTCCATGATTTCTGCAGAGAGACAATTATATTAAACATGTAGGGCAACAAACTGCTAATGGAAGCCTGGAGCATTTCCTCCACTGTGAATGCTGCCGTGAAACCTTAGAATGATGTAGGCACAGGTTCAACCATCCCACTTATCGAGACAGTATGAGAAAAAAATATCCAGCTAGAGATCGAACGCCAAATAGATTTCATCACAGCGGTCCTAACTACACGTCCAATGGAAAAACACTAGAACTGTTTTCAGAATGAATATATTCCCCATCCAGGAAAGATCCTACGAGCCTCCAGATAGTTTAGAACATGCTGGAATGTTGAAAGAGAAGAACCAGAGGAAGAAGACAACTGCAATCCAAACAATTTTAAACCCCATGACTAACACTTAAGGTCTGGTAGTAGGACTTTTTGAATTACAAAACGGCCATTTCCACCACACTGGATGTACGATGCAGAAAACTGGCTGACAAATGAGCAAGTGCTGCATCTTACCTTCCACATGAGCCTCCAGGAACTTGTCCAACTCCGCCTCTTTCTTAACAGCCTCCTCTGATACCTTCGGTGCATTGGGGAAACATACTAGAACAACACTCATGTTGTCACGGCTTCCCTGGTTAATAAAAAGGGAGATGGCTCATTAAAAAGGCAGTTCACTAGACAAAAATCCAACCTGTCAAGCAAGTGTTTATAACAGCACACACTTCTATTGTAAACCACTATAAATCTAAACCGCCTCCAATTTGGCCAATATTTACCTGGGATGGAAATTTGTGACATCTACTCATAGTTAGACACTAAGCAGACCTTCACAAAGAAAAAAAAGGTCTTCCAAGTGGAAAAGGGAAAAAAGCTTAGTTTCCAATGTATATATGAGCCATACATCATGAAAAAGCATGAAGAAGGCTACAGACCAATAAGGAAAGCCCTGACATCAACTTGAGCAAATCCATGCCAGATTCAAGAGCTGTGACATCACTCACAAGGTCCCAGGCTCTGTCTGAGCATCTGGAGAGCTGCTGTATATACAGGCAAAAGACTTGTGTGTTTTTTTTGGAGGGAATTGGAGGATTTGAAATGTTGAAGGTCAAGAGATCAATGAACCACTTAATAGGGGAGTGGGGATTGTTTTTATCACGAGTTACACACAACAGGTCTGTCTAATGAGACTAGTAGGACTGTAACGATTACGTAAAGATGACTCCGCTTCATAAGGCGTATAACTAATGTAGAACTAATAGACTTAGAAGATACCCACTCTCAAAAATTGACTCAAAAAATTATTTAATGCACACTAATTTTTAATTAAAAAATTATGGTAAATGGTTTCATTTTAATGAGGCAGTGGTTCTAAAAGTAACAATATTTCAAAATTATTATCAAATTAAAATCTTTGAAAGAGCTGGGTTTTGAAAAATTGTATTTTATTCGTAAGTGTCAGATTCGATTTGATTATTTTGTGTATGTATGTGTGTGTGCATGTATGCTTGTGCATATTATATATACACACCCACTATAATAGTATATAAATATATAAAGAGCTACGATCACTGCTGTCAAACCATTAATTGCGATAAATCAAATCCAAAATTAACTATTTTCTTTGCATAATATGCGTGTTTTGTGTATATTTATTACATACACACATATACACTATGTATTTCTAAAATATTTACATTTATATATGTATATTCATATTTATATTATAAATACATTTTACATGTAAACCAACTTAATTTTCTAAAATATGTGCATGCATGTTTATATTACTGTAATGCTGAGACGGTCTCGAACTAAAGAATCTAGTAAAAACATACATTGAGAGGATGCTGTTTAGAATGCAGTTAGAATAAAAGTCAAAATTAACAATGATAGATGAGCATTATTAGAAGTAGAGCCGTGATTAAGAGTTTTTGTTTGCATAATATATATATATATATGTGTGTGTGTGTGTGTGTGTACTCTATAAAAATGTATATAACGTATATTACGTATATAAGAAAATAATTAATATTTTATATTACATTTATTTTAAGTAAATACTTAAAACATACATAAATATACATAGCACACACATGCATCTAGAGTTATATTTTATGCCACAAATACAATCAAGATCACTAGTGACAGAAGTGCTTCTTCACCAACCGAATCTGAAGTACTACATGTTTAAGGTAATCTCAAATGTTAACGAGAGTGATAAAATGACAACATTAGATTTTTTGAAAGAACTATGCTTTTGAGACTTCTGCCGTGATCTCCTCACCTTATGTAAACAGGTGTCCACCACAGAGTTGCAGACCTTCTCCAAGTCATCCCACACCTCTAGCCGAGAGCGCACAAAATCACACAGCTCCTCGTTGCTCATCACATCCCAGATGCCATCGCAGGCAAGCACCACAAATTCATCCTCTTCTGAAACGCGTGGGATTTCAAACACCTCCGGTTCCGGAGATACCAGCTGCTCAGTGGGGCCCTTCCCATCCACACACTTGTAGTCATAGTCCCCCAGGGCACGTGATACAGCAAGAGAACCGTTCACCCTTTGGATCATCACAGAACCTCCTGCGTTCTGAATGCGCTCTTTTTCACGCGGGTTACATGGCTTGTGGTCTTGTGTGGAGAACCGTACCTGTCCCACGCGGCTGAGTACAGCACGGGAGTCTCCGCAGTTGATGAAATAGAGATGCTCGGGGGACACCAGCACGCCGACTGCCGTGGAGCCGCTACGGTCCATGCCGTTACGTAGGTCTGAGAAGTTGCGCATGTACTCGTCGATCTTCAGGAAGCCAGAACGAATGCCACTTTTAACGCCCTCCACGGAGTCGGGCCCTGAACGGAAGTCCTCGCTGCTGGTTATGATGTGCTCCAGCAGGTGTTTGGAGCAATAGTTGGCTACACGTGAGCCAGCGTGACCGTCGTACACAGCGAAGAAGGACCAGTCATCCAGGCCATGAGGTAGACCCACCACAGCCGTGTGTGCATCTTCCATCTCTACCCTCCAGCCCTGCATGCTGCTCAGGCCAAAGCGTAGACCATTGCCCGCTCCATGAGCATTGTGTTTCTCTGTCTTCGGTTTGTCCAAGAAGGCCCCCATGGCTCAGGACACCGTCTGCAAGAGAAAGAGGGACGCAAAGTTGCTTTACATGAGAAAAAGCAATATGAGGCTTTTGCATACATACTGTAAAATAATAACAAGGTGCAGTTTGAAAAGTTAAAGAGATGGTTCACCATCCCCAGAATTGCAAGTTCATGCCATTTTAAACCCGTAAGGTGTTAATCTTCAAAACACAAATTGAAAAGAAACCATGTCCCTCCGTTGAAAGTCCGGGTGTCCAAAACCAAAAGACTCCGAAAGAGCCACAGGAGAGGCATAAAATGAAACGATAAAATTAGAGTGGTTTAATCCAAGACCGTATATTTTCATAAAATGTATCTTTATTTAATATTTATAACCTTCTGAGATCTGTTAAAGGGATCTTTCCACTTCACCCTGCCATTCCAAACTTGCAAGAACTTTGTTCATCTTCAGAGCACTGATTAATTTTTTTTTTTAATGAATTCTGAGAGCACTCAGACACTTTGTAGACAGCAGCGCATCTGCAATGTTCCCAGGTCCAGAAAGTTAGTAAAGACATTGGTAAATGGACATCAGTTGTTCTATCGTAATTTTATGAAGCTATAAGAATACTTCTTGTGCCCAAAGAATAACAATTTATTGAATTTATTCAATAATTTCTCTCCCTGTGTTACCGTATTCTCCCATTTTGGAGAGTACCTCAGAACAATGTAATCTTGTTTATTTATTCTTTTTGTTTAATGATTAAACACCATGTCAGCAACAATGGCTATATTAATGGCAAGATGAAACATCTCAATTTCACAATTCAGTTACAACGCAAAAATATACATGATGATAGGTTTTATAGAGCCTTTCAGCTTAATGAATGACAAAAATCTTAAATCCCAGCAGAATTCTGAAAATGTCCATTAATATATCTTCTGAAAAAAACTTGCTTAGCATTATTTAATTTTAATTATGTTTTATACTCAAAAAGGTTTTTACACCTTTCAAAACTGGTTTCATTTCCCCTTTCAAACGATAAGAATCAGTGTGTCTTGTATGACCAGTTTGACACCTCATATACACACGCCTTTTTTGAGTTTCAAAAAAAATATAAGAGTCTATTAATCAACGTAATCAGTGTTGTTTATGCTAAACGTAAACTCTTACCTTCTGGGATACTCTCCAAAATGTCGAAAGACAGTAACAATGTTGAACAAATTCATAAAATTACGATTGAACCACTGTCACATGGACTCTTTTACAAAACACTGCAGTTGCATTGCTGTCTACGGAGGGTCTAAGAGCTCTCAGAATTTATTAAAAATATCTTAATCTGTGTTCTGAAGATGAACAAAGGTCTTAAAGGGTTTGGAATGACAGAATTAAAATTTCTGAATGAACTAACCTTTAAGTTTTGGCTACCTGGTTTGGAAAAACACAAAGGTAAGTAATTTACAATTCTTTAACAACAAAAACGTTATAACTGAACATGCAACTGGTCATTTAACTCAACAAACAATGGCCATAATAAGATTATACAAACACTTCAGCCCACCAGCAAAGCTGTAGCACTGACAACTATGTTTTTAGACATACACAAAGTCATCAATCCTCTTTTGTTAAAAAAAACCCCAGTGTGTGTACAAATGTATGACATGAGAATGAAGGCTGTGGAAGCCGCAAACATCTGCTGAGTTACTGACAGATCTTGACGTGATCTAAAGGCTAGTGCAACAGCATATATGAAGATAATAACAGAGAAGCTGTCAAAATCTCATCAAAAAGCAACTCAATATTTCAGACAAGCCTTGGCAATTATGTTCAACAAGACTGATCAAAAACAGTGAACAAGAGCACTAGAAGACATCAGTCATAAATTACAGAGTAGGCAGTGAATAAAAAACAGAAAACCATTCAGGATAATGCTAAATGAGAAATTCTTTGTAGAAGTGGAATGTACTGATTTACTTTACTGGTTAACTTGACCTATATCATCGTAACCCAAAAAGCAACTAAAGTAGTAGGGTTTGCCATAAAATGCATAATTTGTGGATGTGCAGCAAATATTTCAATTTTTCTACTTCATTAGTACACTGCCTAAATGTAATGACAAAAGTGTTTACCACAGAACACTGTGTGCACACAAAGTTGACAATGACACACAGGGCTCGAAATTAACTTTTTTATTTGGTAGCACTGGTGCCAGCAAAAATTTAGGAGCACCCACCAAAAATTAATGAGCACCACAACTACAAATTGTATATTAACAGGTTTGAAAAAATTTAGTAAAGGCGAGCTCTTCTTTGGTGGTGCATGCAGTGTTAAATTGCCTGATGTCTGACCCTTCTCACATTTTGTATAAGAAATATAAAATCTTAAAAATATGTGTGTTAGAGAACAAATGTATGGTTAATGTTTGTATCTTTAAAATCGGTTCATCAGAAAAGCAGTTCTAGGCTATGAAATATAGTTTGCGCTGTTTGATTAAATAAAAGTCCTCTTATATAAAAGTGTTTTTGTGTTTTGCTTTGGTACCGAAATTGGTACCGAGAACCATGGATTTTCACTGGTATTGGTACCGAATACTGAAATTTTGTTACCGTGACAACACTAACTCCCAAATATATTTTGAGGTTGCATAGATGAAATTTCGGGAGCATATGCGACCAAAATGGTCGCAATTTCGAGCCCTGACACAATATGTGGATATTAACAAAAGAATAATCAAAACATATGAATTAACTTTTGTTTTTTTTAAACCACCAATATACTCACACAACCACCATTCTTTT
This sequence comes from Enteromius unitaeniatus, assembly GCA_032359435.1. Classification (NCBI taxonomy): domain Eukaryota; kingdom Metazoa; phylum Chordata; class Actinopteri; order Cypriniformes; family Cyprinidae; genus Enteromius; species Enteromius unitaeniatus. The sequence goes on along the minus strand of JAUMHI010000053.1, from coordinate 9,286,325 downwards.
TTTTTTGGGAAAGCCTTATGTTCACCAAAAATTTAATGGGCTTAGTTAAAAGAATTTTTTTTTTTTAAATTTTAATATTTTACTGAATTTATCCTTTAGACAGCAAAGCCGAATTTTCAGACATGATTACTCCAGTCTTTAGTGCTACATGATCCAAAATAACACCAAATAATACCAATACCAAAATAAAGTGTAAGAATGTCAAAAAAGGCTTCTGGACAAATAGGCTATGCAGACTGATGGGGTGTGTCCGGACGGTAACTCAAGCTCCTGCATCACCTTTCATCTCGAGTATCATCTATTCCATGAACCACGCTTGAAAAGAAAAACACAAACTGGTTTTGGCTATCTTTACCTCATCCTCAGGACAAGCACGCACAGAGTCATCAAACACAAGAGTGTACCTCACAACTGCTGAATGCACGCAAAATGCTCTTTAAAAAAGAGCTTAGCAGAACTTACAAGGCCAGAGGAAAAATGTATTATTGATCACAACTAAGACAGAAGGCAAAATGTATTTTTCATGAGTCTGATTCCCCATCTGAATGCAGGATTAGAAAGTGTGTAGCAGCTTTAAGCTGCTTTGGGCAAACCTCAACAGTAAGACCATTACAGGACTCCAGGAATAGCCACTGAAATGTATTACAAGCCCAAATAAGCCATTAGATAAATGGAATGGGAGCCGCTTCGTAAGCTATGCGATCACCGCCTGGGACCTTGACCTAGCAAAGCCCAAAAAAAGCCAGTAGGCTACTAACCAACAGTAAGTCAAGGTTTGCCAACCGATATTACAAGCAGGGTCATGGGATAGGTCAAATTACAGTTTCTCTCATTCTCTTAACTCGCCCCTCTTTGCAGGTCTGTTTATGCATTGTGAGAATGAGAACTGGCAACACTAGCAGGGCCGAGATCCAGTGAAAGTTCCAGCATTCAGGGGATCATGGGCTCTTCCAAACCAGAGCATGTGGCCCATCAGGGACAAAACTAGAGTTACCCAGAAGGGTGGTGCTCACAGCCAGCTTTTTTGCTCACTACTCCACACACGACAGGCATGGAAGGCATGTGACCAAAAAAGGCGGTCGGGAGCTGGAGAGTGTGTAAGTGTGGGTGGTTGGATGAGGGCACAGGTTGTTGTGCAGTGTCATGGCTCGCCTGGCCAGGCTGTCGGCTTGGCCAGTCCTCCCCCTCTGAGCACGGCTCTATTTATATCTCTTCAAGCTCAGATTGGGTTACTTGTTTCTGAATGTTGGCAGGGGCGAAGTGCTGCATCCTTATGGCTGTCATTCATGCAGGGCTTCTTCCTAACATTCACGTTCAGACGTCCTTGTCAGATCTACTTCTTTCCGAGGCCTTGAGGCTGGGATGATCTCTGTCAGGAGCAAATGGGCTGATCCATCAAGCAGCACTCGCTTTGATCAAACCCTGCCATTAGCATGGCAGATACGCTCGAGAGGAAGCTTTGTTAATGCTTGAGCTTCAAAACAAGCGCACAAGACCAGGTGCAGCAAACGCACAAACGTATCAGATCAAACGCTAATAAACAGGCACAACAGCAGGAAATGACTGGGGTTTGGAAAGGTGGCTTGATGTGGACCTGAAAAAAGGAGGATTGAAACCAGACAGCAGAGTTTAGCTTTATCCCCTCACCACAAAGACACAAGTTTAAACATGTATATCTGATACATCTTAAAGAAATAATTTTCAAGTGAAATGTAGTTCACTGTAAAATGTTATGAATGGAAACTAATGCATTAATCCGGCCTGGAAGCGCTATGGATTAATCCCACCTTATATTTAGGATTTATTTATATCCGCTTTCCAATATAGGCCACTTTGAAAGAGGTTATTCATTGAGGGTGAACCTTCATAGAAATATATCGAACGCGCATCTTTTTTACTGGTGTAACAAAATTGTGTAGCATTCAACTTTTTTTTCATAACTGTTAACCTGTACACATTTGGCTTAAGCAAGGTCTGGCTTTAAAAATTCAATGATGCAAACATCTCCAGATTATAGAAGCCCTGAGGCTCAATAAAGCTTGGGGGAAAAAACCAAAAAAACCAAACACAGCATATGTACATTTCACATCAGAGTTCAATCTACAACATCACAAAGGGGTCAAGAACTGCCTTTGTTTTTTTGTTCTGTTCTCTGACATCCATTATTAATGTTATCAAGTCTTTTACATCAAAAAAAAAAAGGAGGAAATGGCAATTTTCCTTTTTTAACTCCCTCATCAGACACCGTCTATGAACAGCAGTTTCTAAACCTTGAAGGAATGTTGGGCGATATCTACAAAATTGGCATTGGATGACGTCTACAGTGAAACATTACAATGACACGATGTCGATGGTCGATGACTGAAGATGATAGGAAATGATTTGCATATTCTGAGCACCACTGACAAACATTTAATCTTATAATCCTACTTGCGATATGCAAGTATATTCGATTGCAAATCTAAAAAAGTGAAACCAAGCAGTGATTGTGCGTTCAAAAGCAGTTTCAATAACCAGAAAAAAAGTGGCTCCCTGATGCCCTCAATACTGTATAATTTCCTTATATATATATATATATATATATATATATAAATAACTGCAAGAGAAGGTATTACAATGCATTTATACACATTCAAACGGTGGAAATGTAGAAGGCGGTGTTTAGACACAGTATTACATCATAAATTGTTAAAATCCAAATCCAAAACCGTCTTTTAGTCAGATTGGCTTCAATTAAGCTGTTTTTAGACTAAAAAGAACATTTTGAGTTGAATTCACAGAATGTTTTTATAGCACAATGACCTCTTATATATCAAGAAAACCACAGTATTCCTATTCACACCTATGAACTGATTCTTTTAATGAATGTTTCAAAATTAAATAGTTTAAATCAGTCTGGTGAATCCTTCACAAAATAAATGAGCAGTTACTGACACAACATATGACTTGCATACTAGTCTTCAAAATATCCCTTTTAGTGATGTCTACTTTAAAATGAAGTTGTGTGTCCCTTCAGAGTTGGGTAATCTATGATTACAATTTGATTCCAACAACTCAACAGAAAGATGTTTGTTGCATTTTTATTGTGGCAAATAATAAAAGGCTTTTAGTCGGTCTACTAAAGATTCATAAAAACTAAAATCTTATTATAAATAATCTTAAATAATTATTGATTGTGTATACGGCGTAGAATTAAGGGCATACGTTTGCATATTAAATAAATGTGAGTGAGTCATGTTGGAAACGCTTTAGTACATAATATGGATCCATAGGGATAACTACTGCTATAATAACTGTGTAAACCAAGAACTCAAAAGAGAAGCATGTCCAGACACACAATTCTCTGCTGTAGCAACACTTTGTGAAGGATTAGGATGTTGAAAATGTTGTAGTGTTGTATTCCGATGCTGGGGGATGGTATTTTTTCTTAGCCTAATTAGACAATGTATGAACAAGTACATGGACATCTTAAAAAAGGTCCAAAATGATGTCATAACCCCCCAAGCTTGTTGGGCTACAATTATGACTTCTTCCCCCCTTTTCTTTATAAGACTCCATTCTAAAAATAAAGTAAACACTGTGGCATCACCAAGCAACTCCAGTGCTGCGCTCTAAACAGGGGGCTTAGCTTCATTCAGTGACCTAGCTGCAAGCTCTGCATCTTCTTGGGACACGAGATGACCTCCACGCATTTCCGTTTTAGCTCAGCGTGAAGAAAACAGGCTTTGAGCTTAGCCTCTGGTATAAAGTCTGCTACTGATAGGACTCTGTGTAAACCACTCAGCTTTCTGTTTCAATATGATAAACAATGGTTTGTTGAACAGTGGTCTTCTGATTTATGGTGTCTCGCCATTACCCATTAGAAAAATAGTAAATAGTAAATAGAAACTTAAAACG
>JAUMHI010000053.1:9234983-9279854 GCA_032359435.1 Enteromius unitaeniatus | reverse complement strand
AAGTCCTCTTATATAAAAGTGTTTTTGTGTTTTGCTTTGGTACCGAAATTGGTACAGAGAACCATGGATTTTCACTGGTATTGGTAACGAATACTGAAATTTTGGTACCGTGACAACACTACAGCAAATAAAACAAAACCTCCTTTATAACCAAAACCAAATGCTCCTTATTAAAAATTAAATGTGATATTGTAGTAGTTATAAACTAATAGAAAGAAAAAAAAAATTTTTTAAATGGAACTCCATTTCAATCCATTTTTGTAATTTTTTTTTTTTAGTTCAGAAAAATGAGTGTGTCCACATTTTCTTCAGACAGCACAGATCGTGTCTTCAACACACAGGCCGCTGTTGTGCTTCAGCTAAAGAAGGTCACAATCTTTCTGTTCTTTGCTAGGAGTGCTCAATAACGTTGAGCATTTTCTTAAAACCCGCATTAAAACCGATCAATTGTTTTGCCCTGTTCGAATCTGTTGGAAACGCCTACCTGGATGCCACGGGTATAGTTTGTAATGTGCGTGTTTCTAGTTTTCGTCTGTTTAGGGGTGGGAGGGGCAGTCAGCACGTTGTTGAGCTTAGCACTGAAAACATTATATTTTACACACTTTATTCTCTTTTTTTTTTTCCTTTTCCAAATATAAAAGTATTAGCCTGAATCGTTTTGTAATGCGTACCAAACCGAAAGCCTCTTAACGAACGGTTCAATACAAATACGCGTATCAACACACCCCTACTAAATATGATCTAAATTATGAATAATGATATTAAGAGTACAATTATCAGGTTGTAACCGGAAATCAAATTGGTCACAATTAGAAACAATCAACAAATTCAAGCCAGTTACAACATCATCATCACAACAATGATGCCACAACAACAGAGTGCCAAGTGTTCTTTCCAAAAAAGAAAAAATGTCACCTTTGTTCAGGAAACACTCCTGAAATCTTATCGTTACAACAGGGATTTCCGCCCAATAAGGATTTTTTTAAGCAAGGACCATGTTGCAAGGAATTTAGAGCTGTTCATCAAATAATCACTACATCAGTGAAATTTTTCAGGCAAACTATGCCCATTGTGTATGTTTAATAATCTCAGTACACTTTTAAAAGGTGGGGTAAACGACTTCTAGAAGCCAACGTTGATAATTAGAACCAAACCAAACACGCCCCTACCCCAAAAGAGTCTGGCCCCTATTTAGATAGTTCCGCCCCAGACATACGTTTCCTACGCAAACCAGCCAGTGGTTAGTTCTGTGGAACAAAGCAAAGTCAATGTTATGCCATGTCTACACCAGATGTGAGAAAATACTAGGCTATCATTATAATAAGTAATGTGTATACAATAGGGTTTGGGTGATGTTGACCATTGTCTAATGTGAAACATTGTGATGGATGATGATATCGTCGTCGTAGGTGGCGGTTGGGGGGTGTTTAGTTGTAGCTAAAACACCAAGCCCCGCCCCACGACTGACAAAAATAACAGTGTTCGCGCAAGCAGGTGAGACAGGATAGAGCACAGGAATGATTACGCGCGAGTGCTTGAATTGCGCACGGATGACATATCAAGCGCGTGCGAGGGTTTGAAATGAGCGTGCAGACCCATTTCTTCGCATGTACATCCATTTTCCTCTTGCAGAAATGATTTACCGCGCTCGCCAGTATCAGTGGTGCGCTCGCTTATTAATGGCATAGATTTGCCGCCATAGATTAAGTGTATTTTTCGCGAGCTTGGTGCTGCGGCGAGGCGGAGGATCGTGATGTCAATCGGCCATCGGCGCAACATATCTTCAACAGAAAACTGCTGCCGCATTCTATTTATGATGTGCTAACACACATTTCAAATGATTTTCGCGGTCACATCCAGTGTAGGCATTTAGCTTTAGCTGTAGACAAAGCAACCTCAGCGTCCGATCACTGTAGACTATTCTAATGACTAATTAGATGATTTATCTAACTATTATTTTTCTGTTGCATGATAAAAAACACGGGAACGAGTACTGCGTCCCTTGCCATGCTGCAAGTGTTCGATGCTTCAGTCGAGGATGAAGTAACCTAAAGATGGCTGTGCGCTGCCCGCTTATATATACGTGCGAACACGCCCCCTCAGGCAAGCTTCGGCAGGAGCCGCCATTGCAGTTAGCACTGCGTGAATGAATAGCCTTCAGTTAAGGGAAAGAAAAAGGAGTGGGCGTGATGTGTCGACTACTGGATTTGGCGTCGATGTTTTCTTAGAATCGATTCATCGACGCATCGCTGCAGGCCTAGCCACAAGTTTTTGATAGTCGGCCCAGACTCTTTTTTTCCCTAAAACATTTTAAAACGAAAAAAATGCATAACCCACCTTTAACAGGATAGAATGAGACAAAACATGCTAGACTAATGCTCTTAAATGAATGCAGTCTTTGATGTATCGTGTTGTGTGAGGTTCTCCAATTTATGTTAACTCAAATTAATGCAAATTAACTGATGCACTATATGTATTTTTGGGCAGATTATGTGGTAAAGTCAGTTACCTCCTCAAGTTGGAGAATACATTGAACCGGCTCTGACAGATGTTCACAGATAGCACACAGGAACTGTTACAAAGAGGTCCTCCTGCGGTTAAAGTGCTACAGAACACCCAGATCATACAGCTTCAGGGCACTCCCTTAGCTAAAGGAAGATGTGTTGCATCACCAAGGCACCAAAACAAAAGAGCAGCAACGAGACCCTGTATGGACAGAGCTATATCTGTCCAGCTAGCCTCAGCTGAGTAAACACAGAGTTTGGAGAACGACAACCAACCCCTCTTCTATCACTCACACCATATGTGGCCTCTGCTCTTCTGGAGGCAGGATGAAAGATGCGACGACGGGTTCCTCTCCCCATGCACACATGTAAAGCGCAGAAGAGCTCTCACATCTACTGTATGAATTATCCACCCCCTTACAGACTCACTGTAACTCCCACACCACCCTATCACTGTTGGAACCGCAAACTCTCTGCATCTTTCCCCTCGAAACTGTTGTCACTGGCCAGCTATTCGTATCAAAACCACACGTGAAACCTGAAGCACAGTCCTGTACAGCAAAAACGGAGCCAAAATACATTGTATCAGTGTAAGAGGGAAGTGGATTTTGGCAGGCTTACACAACCACTGAGGGTGTGAGCTGACAGTCTGCTCGCTAAAAGGTTTAAAAGGTCTGTGAGAGTAGTATGAGAGACAACCGAGGGCAAAAAAGAAGGGAAAGTTCAAGATTAATGACATTTTGCTAACTGAAACTCCTTTGTACAAAGCAGTGCACAACTAGAGGCTAAAACCAGATTTTACTTGTAATCTTCTGTAAGACTCGAGAGCAGAGCATCATCTTCTGGGAACCGTTGGTCTCTGCAGGAGACGATCCTTCGGTTGCGATCACAGCACGTACACTAAAAGGTATCCAGTGATACAGCATATATGCAATACTGCATCCTGCTGATGTTACAAGAAGACAACATATATTCAAATAGGCGTTGGAGACATTTGAGCTAAAGTTCAATGCAAACTGTGCACCGATGACTCAAAAAACATTCAAGTTGTCCCAAAATGACAATACTCAAAGCAGTACATACTCAAAATTATAATTATTTTTTTAAATTTAATTTTCGTTACACATGACTATGTGAATGAGTTCACATTCACTCCTGCGCAGAAGCCAATCAGATTTGTATTGGTGAGTTCTTGCAATTTTTGTGTGCAATATGCATCAGACGATCTGTAGGCGTGACGCCTGAGGATTAGACTACAGTAAGATCAGAAACAGAACCTTAGCGGCAGTGCAATATATTAAACAAAACAATGCTTCTTTAAGACAGCTTTCCTTCACTAAAACGGTTTTGATATTAGCCACAAACTGTGAACCAAGTGATCCAAAGCAATTTGGTGCAGTGGCAGTGCAAAGTGAAGTGCCTTTTGGGACACAAAGATTTTGAGATATTTTTGATAAGTCCTCCAAGGGGAAAACTCGACAACCCAAAACTCGGCACCTTGTGAATCTTTCAAACACACTTGTAGCAGACGCTTGTTTCCGTCTCGCCACAATGATGGTGCTCAGGCACGCAAAGGAGAAGTTCTTATGTGAACCAAATGGTTTGGTGGGGAAAAAAAAAAAAAAAAAAAGACTACGTGAACAGAAAAGGCAGACAACTTTGTGCAGTTGGGGAAAAAAAAGAGAAGCTTTGTTGCACGACAGATGAGACTATTTAAGATCCTCATAAAGGACGCCATCGCATAGACACCCAAAACCAGTGGTGCATTCCTTCTGTTGGAGCACAGATGACTAGCTACTTGCTTCATGACATACTTCACATTATGAATATTACTAAAATCTACATTTTTTAATACAAAATATGACTTAAGAGCACATTTTATGGTGATAAGGCAAATTTTACACAGACAGCTTAAAACTAATTGAAAAAAAAACAAATCAAGCCTACTAACTCTAGCATTTTTTTATTACATTTTCATAATGTTGCATAATCTTATATTAGGAGTAGTTAGTATATGGCCCAACCCTAATGTATCACTGCTGCATGGTTGTAAATTTCAAGCAAGTCCATCATGGAGGTGATTACAGGTCTGCTATGATTACTCATGTAATTAATGATTAAAATGTTCACACTGTAATGAAGATGAAGAACTACAGTCTTTATAAATGTACAGTTAAGTAATCAGTTTTTTGTGGCAGAGATTATTAATGGGATGCCTCGCGCAAAAATAAAAATTCCAACATTTACTCACCCTCTGTGAAATACAAATGAAGATATTTTAAAGAATGTTGGAAATCAAACCGGTGACCTTTGTTCGCAAGAAAACACTGAGACATTTCTAATAAATATTTTTTATGCTCCACAGAAAGTTAGTTATTCAGGTCTGGAATGACATGATGGTGAGCAACTGTTTCATGATTTGTTTACATTTTTATGAACATTTCCTTTATATGTATACATCTGCAAAAACGGTACTTTAGTAACCCACAACTTCTGAATCAAGATCGAATGAAAACGGTTCATACAGCTGGCATCAGTCAGTCAACCACGCAAGCCTGCTGTTACAGCACTAAACAAAAATATCCATTTATACACAACCTACTTAAGATAAAGCAGAACTACTACTTTCAATAAATGTATCATCAACTGGAATATCCACTGTAGTAGCACTGTTATGAAACCAAACAACTGCATAAGAAAGGATTATTGATTTCAAATATGGTTGGGCTACTCAACATCCATTAGTGAATTTACAATCCCTGCATATCAAAGACAAGGTGCCTGAACGTGCTTTTTATAGCTACCTGAGCTATTGCTTTTACTGATACACCCATAAAGCCAACTCAGAAATATTCCACAATCTCTGGCTATCAAAACACAGCTGACAGATTCCATTAAGATACAAAGCAACAGACCTACTAGTAATGTAAAATATAACCAGCATTGTTTTTAATGTTTTGAAGATGTCATTCATCCTACCCAGTTGTTTGATTAAAAATCTAGAAATGTTTTTACAATTTAAACACTTTTTTTTTTTTAACGTAGCCTAATTTTTTCCTATGAACCAATTTTTACAAAGCGAAAACCGAGGTGTACTCTCATTGGCCAGCTGTCGACTGTTGTGATTGGCTGAATACCTCAACCGTGTGACAGAAATGTTACAACCCTTAAGACCTGTTCACACCAAGACCGATAACTATAAAGATAACTAAAGATATTAGCGTTCACACCAGCGCATGATATCGTCTGTCTATTCTAAGCGCAAGCAAATCTGTCAATTTTAATTCTCCAGCTCATTATAGCAAGTTGGATTCTGATTGGCTTTCAATGTTTGTATCATTTATCAGCTGGAAATCGTTCTGAATGTGATTACAACAATATAATTCCCATGTCTTTAATCATTACAGCTTTTTTTTTTTTAAATATTGAGAAAGATTTTTTCGTAATGTTTATAGTTATCATCCTTCTTGTTAGCGGGCCTTTACCATATTTGGAAGCATATGGTGTCAACACGGCATGGCGGCGGCAGCAACAATAAAGAAAAAAAATTATTTATGCTTACTTTCTTTAAATTTGGCCAGTGTTATGCAATGCTTTCAACAAAGTGACATAGATATGTGGGGGCAAGTTTAAACGAAGCGTTTTAGGAAGATGTGGATGAGTCAACTTTCATAAAGAATACCTCTTTGGGATTGAGACCTTTACAGGGTTGTGTGATATATAGACAGATCAAAAGAAAAGCATATTGTTTTTATCATCATAAAAGTTTCTACTGTTAGTTTTAAATCAACTTATAAAAAACTAAAATGTAAAAAGACTCAAAATTTTGAATGGTAGTGTACGTTGCATGTATTTTCAAGCCAGGCCTAACCAAAGCTTCACGTCAGACGTTTAGCACAAACACAAACGTGCACGCCCTCTCACACACCCACACACAGGGAAGTGGTCAGGAAAGAGTTAATCCTGAGTCATTCTGAACACCACCCTGCCAAACCCATAAAGCATACAAATACTCTCCGAGTATAGGAAACATCTTCCATGTATTCACACTGTCGTGGTCCTCACACACCACCTATTTGGGCCTCTTGACATTAATCCGTTGACATTAGCCTGTGAGCTGGAGAGCTGGTTCAGCGGTGACAGCATGATGACAGCCAGAAGAGGGTGATCTACAGGACCTAATTGCGATCCATATGCATATTAAGAGCACGCCAAGAAAATTAAAGAGCGCTACCTGTTACTGTCATTATGATGATGCATATTTAAACACCATTTTAAATGCTAATCTACATAATACGCTAAATCCAACCATCACGAGGACAACACCTAAAATGCGTATACAACAATCCTTAGCTGTTAAACATCTTTTTCCAAAACTTTTGTTTTCTGTCATGTAATTACACCAAACAAAATGAATTCGAGCCACTTAAAGCAAGAGTTCCTACAAAAATGTTAATTATGTCACCGTTTACTAGCCCTCGTGGCATTTCAAACCTGTATGACTTAGCTTGTGTTTACAGAAAACAAGACGATATTTTAAAGAACTGTTTTCGCCCACACAATGAAAGTCAATAGAGTGCAAAATGACATTAGACACTGACTTTTATGGACTGTTCTTTGAAATCTTACAGACATTCAGGTTTGTAATGATATAAAAGGCAAGTAAATGAAAGAATTGTCATTTTTATTAACAACCACAAGTGTGCAAACTCAGTTTCCAAATATTTTCCCAGTGCTCGCCATTTCAAGAGAACTGCATGGCAGTCTTGTGCTTCGGTTTCTGCCAATACTTCTGTGCCTGTCACAGATATGGACAGACTTTAAGGAAGCCACTGAGCAAACAAAGGGGTCCCCTCATCTGCTTTTATTACAGTGTCAATCTTCCAACTTCCACACTCGTGCAAATCCATCCTTTAGCAATCAGCATCAGATGAACAACTGCAAGATCAGCACTCTCTGAACAGCAGGCTGGGTCAAAGTTTCAAACAGTGTTTAATCATGATAAAGAAAATAGCGTTCACTGCTGTCGTCATTTGGCCATGTCTATAGTCAACAGCCGTACCGATTGGGTTAACAAATGATGACCAATGCCCTTTATCCACAGTTATAATCAAACCTCTAATCTCTCTGCAGATGAACTCAGTCTCAAAGTTTGAGTTACTCCAACATTACATACTTTGTCACTTTTAATCAATTGAATGCATACTAAATCATTTAAAAAAATTCTATATACAAACTTTTGAGTTGAGAACAAATTTTTAAATAACGCCTAGTCAAATTCAGTCAAAAGAAAAGCTGTCCTAGATTTGAAACACGACTTGTAAAAGAGAGAAAGACACCACTACACTACACATTTTGAAGTATCCATAATACTTAAAAATGAAAAGACTGCACCATTTAAAATGTGAAGATTTTCAACGGATACTATCAGAAATACAGTTATGAGTGCAGAGTGACAGAAGAGCACAAGAGGTTAACTCACTAACAACTTGGCCACCATTCAACTTGTGAAGCCAGACATATGACAAACTGTTAACCATTATGAAAAACTCCACATTTACATTTAACAGCTTACGTTTTGCTACTTATCTTACACCTAACAGCACTTTATCTGAAGCATGAATCGCATTATGTTGCATTAAAGCAATAGATGTGCAAATAATATCAATAACATAAATTAGGAGGCCTCACAAGGGCTTAACTGATCAACACAATTTCATCACGCATCCTTGCAAACACCCAGTAAAGGCAAAACTACGGCAAGCATGAAACCAAGGCTAAACCTAAGCCGGTACACTGTAGGTTAAAAGGACAAATAAAGCGTCAAATGCGAGTACAAAAAAAATCTTGGAGCATGTCAGAGAAACAGAAGGAGAGCTGACAGGAGCGAGGTGATTACATAATGCACAGAATTCTTACTAACAGTGAGGACGAGGCGATGGGATTATTTCTGACGCGCGCTTGTTTGTCTGTCGCTGCTACCGGACAAACAAACGCAATAAAACTCGGAACCCACACACAATAACAACAACAACGGCGTTTCTTTGTGGTATCCGAACGGAAAGTGGGCGGTAATGTCAGTCTAATATCGTTATAGCCGCGCTTGTGTGTCGGTTCGCTCGTTACACAACAACCCTCATACTTAGCAATGAAATCACGCGCTGGTTAGCTTAGCATGAGCCCTCGTCGAGCAAACCCCGAGGCCCACACGTCCACATACTTACATTTCCAGATATACTGCGGATGTCAGCGCTCGTTTCCACTTAGGTCTCTCGGTCGCGGGTATTTTCGGAGTCGATAAGCTTGTCGCTTCCTTTAAAAAACAAACAATCAGGGTGACTTCACGTGAGAAGCGATCATTCCGTTTACGGTGATTCTCTGCTTTGATAGCGTGAATTTTTGCGCATGTTTGACGCCAACGCAGATGTCCCTGAACAAATCTGTCGACTTATTGACTAAATCTCTCTAAGTTTCGTATCAGTATGGGATCATGGTGTGGGATAAATCATTACATAAATCCGAATAATCAGCTTCTGTAGGGAGGCCAAGATATCCTTCGGTTCAGAGTCTTGTGCGTCTTGATGGAGGGGAGGGATACTTTCTTCAAGTGGCTCGATGATTGGCCGAAACTCTACTAGGCGTGTTTGCTAATTGGATTATTTTGCTGACAGCTAAGACTACAGATGGCCAATCCCACGATTTGATTGGCTTTCGTCTTGTCAATTTTCCGTCATGACGCTTGAACAGTAGTTAACAAAGCGCAGAACTCATCGCTAGTGTGGCATGTTGACTGTTTCCATCTCGATGGTCATGGTTGAGGCGACGTGTTTTTAATTACAGTAATAAGGCAACATTACTTTAATAATTTAACCGCTGGTTAATAATATGTAATATATATTTAATAATTAAGGAAATATATAATATATATCATAATACATCACTGTTCTTAATTATCAATATATATATATATATATATATATATATGCATATACCATACCATATCTCAATGTTTTTTTATGTTGACTCTTTATTTTTTATTTATTAATTTATACAGAATATTGATAATAATAATACATGCACATTTCTGAAAGATTGTTTGCCACTAAAGGATTAATGATACTGGAAATGTAGTTTCAATCACATAAATTACATAGCATTTATATTCAAAATAGAAAGCAGTTATTTCATTTTTCTTTTTTGCTGTGTTTTGGATCAAATAAATGCAGGCTTGGTGAGGGAAATAATTCTCTTTAAAAACATTAAAAATCTTACTGTTCAGAAACTGCCAGTGAATGTGTGTGGACACAGTAGGCCTAAATATATTAATACTCTAATCAACATTAATATTCTTATTAAAAAGTCATGTGTATGGTTTTGTTTCACCATACCTATTTTGATTTTACTTGTTGATTGTATCTTTAGGCAAATGCATGAGTAAATTAAATTTAGCTGCAAGTAAATCATCATTAAAGGAAGTAGTAGTAAAGTAAAGTTAAAAGTAAAGTTCTCTCACTTAAATGAAATACAAAATCAAAATAAACAATCCTTCTGACATAGCACATTTGCTTTATATTGCAAAAATTAGTAACACTGTCTAGGTGTATAGAAAACAAAAGTTGACCTGATATTTCTAAAGATATCCATGTTGCCTTTTGGTGAAGCACAGATTCTCTAAAATGGAAGAATTTTGAAAATCTCAAACAAATACATTTTTCTTGGTCCAAGTAAAATGTATTTTTGGCCAATTAATGGCAGCTTTTGAGCTAAATGAATGCCATATGGTGCAAGTGTCAGATTGCTGTCAATCCTGTAATACAGTCCACAAGTCCAATGTATAACCAAATACAGTGTCCAGTTTCCTTTTGATCTTGCTCCAGAACCCATGCATTGTCTTTCAACCTTCCTGAAACACTTCTGCCTCGTGCTTCAGCTGCACCAGCTGAGCTGCTCACTTCTCTGCCTAATGTGCCTGCATTAAACTGTGGTTAACCCACCAGAGACACAGGAACACAGATGCCTTTGTGTATTGAGAGCTGTGTGGTTAACAGTAGTAGATGCCCATTTGCTGTTTTATGAATCTTTTATCAAGTTATTTTAAGAACAGGCCACCATCGCCTGCTTGACAGCACCATCAAGTGGTCATTGGCAGCCGTTTTAACTGCAAAAAAAGAGTTTCTTCCTCAGTATTTTTGTCATTATTTAGTTTTAATGTCTAAATGTTCGAGATGCTTTAACTTGAGAAGCAAAATATCTTAAAAATGCAGTGAAATAAGAAGAAAAATGCGTACTTCATTGTTTTTCGTTCTGTGACGTTCCCCAAATAAGCTTCACATTTGCTCTCAAAACTTTAGTGATGGAAAGGGTAAAACCAATTAAAGGTTTGTCAGGGCCATTAGGGCAGGGGCATCAAATTCAGTTTCTGGATGGCCACTGTCCTACAGAGTTTATCTGCAGGCCTAATTAAATACACCTTAACCAGCTAATGGAGGTCTTCAGGATCACTTCCAGGCAGATGTTTTAGAGCTGGTTGGGGCTACACTCTGCAGGACAGAGGCTCTCCAGAAGCAAAGTTTATGCTTAAAAAAAGTTGTTTATTTTTGTACCCCAATGCCAGACTTTTTTTTAAATCTTAAGCTTAAATCACTCAATATTTTATATATATTTTTCTGAAACAAAGCTTGTACTCTTTAATCACTTTGCTTCTGTGTTTAAATATTTGTACTGGAAAACAAGAGAAGATTTTTTTTTTGCAGCATCAGTACTTTAGCCCAGGCTTCACAAAGGAAAGTACACCGATCCTGGTCATATCTATGAGTCAAAAATGATGCAACAAACTATTAAACATAACAAGCTGCACAGTTTGATTTGCTAGCAGCTTATAAAAGCTGAGTGCACATTCCAACACTCCCACTCTCTCAAGGAAGTGCAGCTCTGAGGCAGAGTTGGATTATTATTACTGGTGACATCATGCAGCTGTTGCTGATTGGACAGTTTTGCCTGAAAGCAACATCATGTTTAAATATTTGTGAATGTCTGCATTAACGCATCTAGTATGCATGATTAATTATGCATTACTCTGTGTGTGTGTGCGCGCATATGGTGTGATAGTGTACAGGCAGTCAAATCCCTTTCTGACTTATCATTATAAACAAGTAGTATTCTAAACTCTAAAAATCAATTTAATGCTATTTCATTATTTTCTATTAAAAATCCTTAAACCTTTTAAAGGATAGTTCATCCAAAACATAACATTTCTGAAGATGTACTCACCCTCCGGCCATCCAAGATGAGTTGTTTCTGAATTGCATTAATATTAATAGCATTGCAACACTTGCTCACCAGTGGTTCCTCTGGAGTGAATGGGTGCCGTCAGAATAAGAATCCAAACAGATTCTCATTCTGACGACACCCATTCAGAAGATCTAATAGTGAACAACTGATGTTATAATAAACCTATCTTGGATGGCCTGAGGTTTAGCAAATGTTTAGCTGATATTTTGGGCTGAGCTATTGTTTGTGAAATCAACTAGCAATATCTGAGCGTAAAACCGCAGCATTTTTTTCCAACGTTTCGCACAGAATACTTCACACATCTTTGACCCTTACATTTCCTTCATAGTCTGATTTAATTCTTTGTGAATTTTGAACGCTTTGAGGGATTTCACTTCACATTAAGCACGCTGTCCACACAGCGTTAAATATTGAGCGAGCGCGTCGTTTGTTTTTATAATTTCTCTTGCCACAGGTGCTGTTGGCAGCCCGAGCTGGGAGAACCTCGAGAGGTAACTGCATTTTGATGAGCCGTCAAATGAGTGAACAAAGCAGGCTGGAGGCTTTAGTCAGGCAGGCTAGTTTATTTCATCACTTGTGACACAGAGCATGCACACGGATAGTCAACACTCCCCAGCCTGCCTTTGTTTCTGGCCAAATCTAAATGTTTTCTAGCAGGACAGGCTGTTTTGGTTGTCCTTGTGAAAGCCTCTTTATCATTCACCCTTGTGCCATATCTTTTCTCCACCGTGCCAAATCCAGAAGGAAATTGCTTGTTTGTGAAGTGGCAGAAAGAAAACAACAACTTGATTCAGGGGTTTAAAGGTCCAGGTCAGATACTTTCCTCTAACGTTCAAGGATGAATGGATGGCAGTCTGTTGAGATATGGAAGGGGCATGTTCTGTATTACTCCATGTTCTTAATTCACGTGTTTTCTGGATCCCCTTTCCCCCCTCAAACGTTTTAGCGGCACCAAAGAGTACAAAAGCAAATTCATCTTTTATTCAGCATAGGTTGAATATTCTGAGATGTTAAAGCAGTGGAGGTCAGTGTTTAGCAGGCTTCTCGCTCCCTGAAGTACTAAAACAAGGTTTGAACCAGGGTTCATGGAAGCACATTAAAATGTTTCGCATTCTGAACAAGATGCGCACCAAAGCCACAGCCTATAGACCTTGCTGCATATGCATTAGGCTCTGTGCGACAAAAGCTCAGGGCTCTTATTCACCACCCTGTGGTCTTCAGGCGAGGCCCTCGGTGTGAAGGCCTTGTTCTCGGGTGTGCTGGCGGGGCCCAGATGCACTTAATGGTGTGAATCAGTAGACCAGTGATGTGATGAGTGTACGGTTGATCTCACTCCTTACCCTTTGGCATCTCAAGTCTCCTCGAGGCGTGTATGATGAACATATGAAGAGTTCAGATGCAAATGCCTCCAAATACGGTTTCACAAACGGGGCTTAGCTTAAGCCGGGACTAGGCATTAGTTAAATTGAGATATTTAAGCAACTTTTACAAAAATGTCTTATAAGAAAATATTACAGGTGTGCATCTTAACACAGAACAATTACACTGACATGCAATTTAGTCTGGGACTAGCTTAAGCCTTGTCTGTGAAACTGGGGGTATATGTTTTTCTTTAGAATTAACATTTCTTTCTGGCTGCTTTGTATAGGTTTCTATGTAAGCACTGGTACTTCTCCGTGGCTTGAGCCTGGCATTTAGCACATTTGAAGAGAAAGTACTTGATGAACATATACTACGTGTGGAGAGCATTCGGTCAGTATCATTATCTTATTTTTGACCAAGATGGCTTTTAGAGGCTTTTGCTTCTGAACTCTTCATCTTTTACCCTTGAACACTGAATGCAATTAACAGTTAGTTTGTCTGTCGTTGTCCAAAGAGATAATATTTAAATATATATGTAAACAAAATCTTTATTTTGGATGCAATTAATGGTGAAATATTTACATAGGTTGTCACTAGATCTTTCAATTGCCTATTCTGTAATAGTAATATTATATTTTAATTATTCATGGTCAAAGCTCTGTAGTTTTCACACTTTAATAATAATTTCCTAAATAAATAAAATTATTGATAATCAAACAGGCCTAAATTGCAGAAGGCAAATGTAAAAAGTAGGGGGAAAAAAACATGTCACAAAACGAGCCGCCAATGATCGCTCTTCTGTGGATACAGGACGCAGATGACTGAACTTTCAGAAATAAACATTTATTGAAAACCACGGAAGGACTGAACAAGCTCACACGAATGCAGCAACATTAACGACAAACACTGAACATGCCAAAAGACACGGTTTAAATACAAGACACAATCAAGGATAAAGGGGAACACCTAGACACACACAGCTGCCAGGGAGTGAACACTAATGACCGGAAGGCGGGGTTACAAATGAGAGACAACATGGGGATACAAAAGGTAAACAAGAGCACATGGAACTAGACATAAGCAAAAACACAGGCACAAGACAACAGACAAGGCACAAGGCAATGCCTACGGCGTGACAACAGAAGATTGAGAAAATGTACAATGTAGAAATTCAATAAGAATTTACAATAACATTTATGCATTTAGCAGTCGCTTATACAAAACAATTGAGGAATAGAATTAGCAAGTCATTATAAAGAAGTAAAAAGACACAGGAAGTTTCAGGCATTGTTCAAAGTGAATGCTAGCTAGACAGGAGTGGTTAAGAGCATATTTGATTATGTTGATAATAAGCCTTAGAAATTTGCATATGAAATGCTACAGTCATTTTTTAATGAGTTAAACATTAAAATGAGTTCATGTTTAAGTTGATTTGTAATACATTTTGAGGTAATAATTTTAACTTGGTGGTGACATATCCATGCATATGCACTGTGCACCAAAACTGCTGTCTTAATATATACTCAAAAGCATGCACATGTGTCACCAGCACAGTAAGCCTGGCTCTTCAGGGGGGTCTGGGAGGGCTTACCCAGCCTAAATTATGCTCTTGGCCCACCCTGGCACCCACCACCCACCTGCTGCCTTAATTTTCCAGCCCACCCTGAAAGTCCTATAGCTCACATTCTGGAATTACACCTCCAAGAAAAGTACAGTGAGGTTTTGGTATAAGCATTTGCGTAATTTAGCTTAATCAACAATTAAAACAATATTAGTATACTTGTCGAGTAAAAATTTTAATTTTTAATTATTTTCTAATCATTTCTAGCTGTAGTTCATGTTTTGCTTTTGTTTTCCCCCAATAAATGTTTATTAAATATTGTGTAAATTTTACAAAGAGAAAAATTTATAATTTCATACCTGCAAACCAACATTTGGTCCAAAATAAGCTATGCTCCATTACACTGTAGCTACATTTAGTCTGCACTTATTCAGGCACATTTTAATGCATAATTTGTTCACATTTTATTTAAATGAACAAATCACACATCAGGATTTTAAATGTTTCAGGAAAGTTCCTGAATTTGGTTTACCTCAGGCTGTCAAACAAACTTTTTCTAAAGTTCAGGCACCTCCTTTCACTGATCATTAGCTGAAAAGCCAGCCCTTGTAACGCTTTTATTAAGTGTAAGTCTTATTTAGTGTAATGAGATGTGAAGGTCTACTTGTTTTCATATTTTCCACAGACAGTGGACTTGTTCACTTCTGCCCCCTGCAGGAATACGTCTAAATAGCAACCATTATTGTGAAGACACAGAGATTTCACCTCACATGAGCACATTTAGTATTTAATCAATGTATTAATCATATAATATCCTAAGATGATAACACATCCAAAAAAATGTAAGATCTGTCATCGGTTCATCTTCCTGTCGTTCCAAACCTGAATGACCTTATGTCTTCTTTGAAGAATGTTGATCTTAGTAGCTACCCATTCACTTTGACTGTATGACCAAAAATATAACGGAACTGAATCTGTATGGTTATCAACATTATTCAGATTGTTTACAGAAGATAGAAGGTCATACAGGTTTGGAAGCTGGAGCAATTTGGCTGGGCCCACCCTTCAAACCCTTTAAACGAGCGTGTATCTTTGCTTATTTTCAAATCGTTTGCTGATAAACATATTAAATAAGCTGTTTTATTTAGCAGAAAAAATTATCTCTCCTGTTCCTGCCTGTCGTTTCCCTTCTGCTCGGCGGTCTTAACACTTCTGTGTGACTGAGACTCAGACAGTAATGGGAAAATGTTTTGGGCACTTCACACACTCACAGAGCCGAAGCGTTGCGTTCTCAGGCGGCGTGGCCATTAGGCTGGCTGCCGACCAGCAGACCTGTCACCCTTGTTTAATGTGCCTCACTGGGCGTGTTTGTGTGCAGACTCCACGATGGGCATTTCTGAGGAGGAGACAGGACTGAACCCACAGGCTGAGGGTTAATAACATCTGCGCCTATTCTGCCACCTCCAGACGTCAGGAACACGCACCGTCACCCATTCAGCTCAGAGGGTCGCGTACAGAGCGCTGGATGCCGCTCTTTGACAATGTCAGCACCTATTTAAATGAAATTCTGCATGCGCTAATTGAGTGATCTCTAACCATCCACTCAAACCACCTGGGCAGAGCTCCAGCGGTCCGTTCATCTTTCTCGGGCGGTGGATCTCCGGCATGTCCTACTTTACTGTTTAATGACCCTCTGACAGAGCAGGACCGTGCCAAACAGCAAACAAAAGCGAGAGCTTTAAAACCCAGCGTGACCCAGATGATGCCCCCCTCTGTGCCCGCTTTCATTGTTCTGACAGGAGAAAGAAGCCGGGTTTCATTTGCATAATAAATGGGAATGAAACAGCACGAGAGTGTGCCGCTCCTCACCGTAAAACAGTGCCTGTTACAGCAGCATGCAAATGATCTCCATCATAATCCCATCAGCATTCAAAGATTCGCTTCAGTTGATGGGAACTACATAAACACAAATACACTTCCAGATTTGATATGAGAATTGATCCATATGCTCAGAA
This sequence comes from Enteromius unitaeniatus, assembly GCA_032359435.1. Classification (NCBI taxonomy): domain Eukaryota; kingdom Metazoa; phylum Chordata; class Actinopteri; order Cypriniformes; family Cyprinidae; genus Enteromius; species Enteromius unitaeniatus. The sequence goes on along the minus strand of JAUMHI010000053.1, from coordinate 9,263,121 downwards.
AACTTAAAATCTGCTTCTGATATTACTTTCTTCATAGAGATAAAATATGCAGCCTATATATACTCATATGAAATGAAAAAATGAATAGAACAAGTTGACATCTTTTGGATTTAGTCTGTCTCAGTTTGTTCTGTTCTGTAAAAAAATTACTTTGTCGTATATATGACACGCAGGTGCTTGGCGTGCATATAACAGGCGCCGTTTTTGCGTGCATGGAAATATGTTGGCGTGCATATGATACGCATCTAACCCAAAGCCCTAATTGTTGTAGCATAAACACGTGCTTATTAAAATATTAATAAAATAATAATAAAATAAAATAAAAATAATAATATTTATTGAACTGTTCTTATTAAAATGTAAATAAAATAAAAAGGATAATCTAAAATGTAATAATATTTTAATTATGACAAATTGCTGCCAAATGGGTAAAATTAGGGGGTTTGAAGGAAATTGGTAAAGGTTGGTAAAGATTAAAAATGGCAATAAATAAATAAATAAATAAAAATAAAAAGTTTTTAAGGACTGAGACTTTCACAGAGTTGTAATGTCATCTAATAATTCTGGTTCTAAATATGCCAGATAATATTTGTTGTATGAATTTTGTTACACTAAATGACACTGGATGGGTTTTCTACAAAATATTAGTCTTATATAAATCATGTTAAAAATGTATAATTATTGTTTGCTCAAATATTAAATCATATTAAACAGGACATGTTCTAATGTACAGAAACAAAAAAAACAGTATTCAACAGTAGTTTTTGTTCTGATGCTTGAAAAGTCTTGTTCATATACACATATAATTCTAATTTAACCCAAAATGGAAATGTACACTGAAGCTCTTTGTCAGCAGCACAATTTCTGGTGCAAAATGGCAAGGTTAAACGTCTCCTCGGCTGTATTTGGTTGCCAGGCAGTGGTCAAAAACATACCTGACAACAGCTATTCAGAAGTAGCCCAGATATTAGAGCTCAGGATGAGATGTTTTGTCAGATTAGGGTCTTTTATTTGATATGAATTATGTTTCTTGCAGGCCTCATAACATGTAGTCAGATGGGTCAGTTAAAGAGAGATCGTTCCTTTCATCCGGGCAGGGGACTAATTAAGCATACAAAACACGCTATTTATTTTGAAACCCATATTTATAATTGAAACTCATATTTGAATGGTGATGACATAGACCCCCCCCCCCTCATTAGCAGAGTTTAATTGCACAGCATTTAGGTGATTTTGTGTGCATGTGTGGGCTTTAGATCGTCACAGACAATGTGCAAGAGCTGGGATTACAGTCGTGTCACGCCAAGATTATTCTCCTTGCCTTATCCTTGCAGAAATATGATTATTATTGTCATTGTCATTTTGTGTTATTCCTGTTTATAGCGCGATTAAGTCCAGTCTTATTAATGAAAAACTCATCGGATGTCAGCTCCTGCTCATGGAGGATAAGAAAATGTTTATGAGACAGAGGGCAAAGCTGGGAAAGGTCCCTGAGAGATTTGCTATGTTTAAATACATGCCAGGCCTGAATAATTTTGTCTGCATGGATCAGAGATTCAAGTTTACACGATAAGCTATCATGGGCGTCTCAGGACAGCCTCACACTTCTGCAGAATCATGCTCTCTGTCCTTGCGTTTATAGTGCAATTCATGACAGAATTTGGATGTGTGGGTTTAGACATGCTTGAATGTACATTATAGATATGTTATTGTATATGTTAAATGTTTTTAAACAGTATATAATTGTAAATTATGTACATATTAATTTACATATTATTACCTTTATTATATTAATTGTATAAATTCTTATTATTGTATATATAATAGTTATAGTATACACAAACACACACACACATATATATATATATATATATATACACACACACACACACACACACACACTTTGTGGTTGTGCCTCAAACCAGTGTGATGCTTTTATTTACATGTGGTACAGATTTAAAGTTTAATTTGAGCAACAACAGCATTGTTGCAGGATTCTTAATTTGCACCGGTTTAATTTGTAAAGTGCCAGCGATTCCCATGATCCTCATCTCTTGTGGTTCTCATCTCTGATTGCTCAAACCCTGATTTGGCTTCTTCTTATGAGAATATCAGACCCTCTGCTATAAAAAGACACTGGCGGCATTATCGTCTTATAAAACGGATTCAGAAACAAATTAAAAATTGTCATGTCTAATCTTCTTTGACCAAAAGTACCAAGTGCAAGTGGTACATGTTCTTAAATCTGTGGCCTGATCCAAGTTGTTTACAGCGCTAAGCCTCAGGAGGGATCTGGTTGCTCATAAATCTGGGGCTCTGATTATGTCGCAGCGGAGACGAGACACAAAGCCACACTCTCATTTTCACTTCCTTCTGACCAGGAGACATACATTTAGGTCAGATATATAGCCAGTTTGCCCTTGCATGTATAGTGTTATATAATGCACATATACACTGATGGGAACTACACTCTAAAAAGGTCTGTAAGATTTAGTATACTGTTCTTTTACAGGTGTTTTACCAGTATTTTAAGTTTTAACATGAAATGCCCATAAATTAGTAGATAAAGTCCCTTGTAATGAGCTGCCAGTACTTTTTCTATTATTTGTTTTTAATTAACTGGAAGGAAATATCTTAATTTTATATCCAAACAATGTTTTATATAGTTGTGACGCTTAATAATGACTACTAACGAGAACTAAAGTCCATATCTAACAAAAATCAAGGCCAAAAAGTATAAGAAATATTGCATATACCACCAAATCATGGCCCGTACAAATCCAATGTTTGCATAATATCTTGGTGTCTAAGATGACTTCATCCTGATCAGTTTTGAAGGCAGAATAGATTATGCCAATGAAAATAACACATTTATTTGTAATATATTTCAGAAATAAGTATTGCTTTTCCCTTTTATCTCTACTCGCACTTGATATTACAGAGTATTATAAGACTGGCTGGCACACAGCTGAATGTTTTCTGTAAAAGGGTGATTTTTAATCAATATAAATGCAAATATTATAGTAATGTGCAGATAGTATTTTTCAAATCTAGTGTTTTTTTAATCTTTCTCTGGTGTTATTGTTTGGTATAGAAAAATAATCATCTCGTCTTCATTTTGGTACCTATAAGGATTATGCATGTTGGTATAAGTGTACAAATATCATTTAGATAAGGGATAATACACAGTAGCCCCAAAACTCACTTGAGCTGGTAGCCCACACAAAAGTGTTTAAATTTACTTGCATTGCCAAAATATCAATCCAGCATCTTTTAAAGAAAGTACTAGCAAAACATTTCAAAAATATATTAACAATATAATAATAATGTATAATAAATATTAATTTTAAATGATAGAAATACTACATTTTCTGTTCATTCAAAAATCTAACAGTAATTATTGTCTTTAACTTTGCAGATATTGTTTTTGTTTTTTTTAATAGATAAATTAATTTTTGAGTCATGGTGTCTTAAGTTACAATTCATTTAATACGCGGTGGACATGCTGCATATGTGTGTTTGTTTGCATGTGTTTTTGTGTATCTACATACGGAAAGCCATGTTAAGCATCCCCATTTTAATTAGTGGACAGGATAAACATACATGTTTAACACACAATGCACCCCAGCTCTGCTCTTTTTTGAAATGCTGTGAGGAAGCAGCTGAACTGAGCAGCGCAGGGGCTTAGTGACCGATTACAGAGATTGCTGGTGCCATCCAGAGCCTGCTGGAGCACACGAGTCAAGTGGCCTGGCAGCAGGGCGAGATTTTTTTCTTGGGATTGTGTGGAATTATACAGAGTATTAATTCAGGTCCCTGCAGGATTCTGTGGGAGGCGACGGTTGGCCGGTCGTTACAGCAATGATAAGGATAAGGAGCAGCTGCTGATGCTCAGTTCAGAAACCAGATTAATCTGCCGAGACTCTGTATTAAAAAAATAAGGCACAGAGCAAGTTTGATTGAGACTTACGCTTAGGAAAAAATGAAGGGATCTGGATGTTACACGTAAGGGGTGGGGGGCAAACGGCTTGTTCCGAAAGCTGTTAAGATGGGATGAATCCAGAGCACTGGATATATCTATATTTTCATCATAAAAAACACTCCCTAATCTATATTTGAGATGTACTGGATCTTTATCTGGGAAAGATTATTCTTTTCATGATATTTAACTTAAATAACACATTGTATATGGTTTTGTAGTGTTCCCCATAAGCAGCTTGGCAACTGCTTAGCTGAGGAATGTGTTACTGTTACTCTGCTTATATTTAGAACATGGCAAAAGGGCATGATAAGAAGGAAAACATATTTTGTGTATCAGATGATGAGTATGTTTTATATATATATAATTTTTAACACAATCTCAGTTGATTTAAGAACATTTTGGGTACAAAATAAGTTTGTGGGGTAATGCTGATAACCATAAAAAATAACATTCACTTTTATCTTCTTTTAGTTAAAAAAATAAACAAACAAAAAACATCAATAAATCCCAAAAAAAGAAAATCATGCAAATGTTAAAGGAATAGTTCACCAAAAAATTAAAATTGGTATAAATTGTACTTACCCTCAGGTCATCCAAGATGTAGATGAGTTTTATTTTTTTTTGCTAAAACAGATTTTGATAAATTCACAATTACATCACTTGTTTACCATTGGATCCTTAAGTGGTAAAATTATTATTATTTTACCACTACAAAATATTTTTATTATAATACATTATACACTCTTACAATTTTTATTATTATCACTTGTAATATTTTAGATTTCAAGGTAATGGCAGTAATATTTTAGGGTTTCAAAAACGGTAAAACAAAGATTATTTTTACTATTAATACTGTATTATTAAATAGTATTATTATTCTTTTATTCATTAAATAAATATTTCAGATTCGAGGTAAAACATTTTTTAGGATTTTGACATTTACTTAAAATCACATATATTTTATTATTTTGCAAATAACAATAGATAAATAATTAATATTTAACAATTTTTGTTAAAAACATTGTAAGTATTTTGATAGTGTTTTAGAATTTCTAAAAATGTAAAACAAATCAAATGACTAAATTGTTAAATATTATTAATATTAAATATTACTGTATTTCTGTCTATTTATTTACAAATATTTCAGATTTTGTGCATCTATTTATTTCTAACTGAAACAAGCATCATAGTATTTTGGCCAGAAATGACCGTTTACAGTTAAAATGGTAATGAGGAATTTATTACAAACACACAGATTTACATTTACAAGTAATTACAGGTAATTCAATATTAAGATTAAGATTTAAGATTTACAGGATGCAAACTAGAGTTGTGTGGATTACCTGTGAATTATTGTGATGTTTTTCTTAGCTATCTGAACTCTCGTTCTGAAGGCACCCATTACTGCAGAGAATCCACTGGTGAACAAGTGATGTAACGCTGAATTTCTCCAAATCTGTTCAGATGATCAAACAAACTCATCTACATCTTGGGTGACCTGAGAGTGAGTACAAATTAATCCAATTTTAACTTTCTGAATAACCGTAAAGGTGACAAAAATGCTTATTAATATATTAAGCTATAAATCGAATTGTACTACTTCATCACAGTGACAACATAATGACATAAACCTAAAATGATTGTAAAATTATATAAATAGAAACATTTTATACAAGTTGCATTTTCATGAGAAGCAAGTCAAAATGATTTATTTTGTGGTAATCAGCATTATACCACAAATTATGTTAGTTATCTTGCATTGAACCTGGTCTATTTCTTGAAACTGGGTTAGGTGTCACCGTCAGTAAATAAAATGGTCTGGCACCGTAACGCTCACCCCATCACGCACACACAGCCCAAAATAAGCATACAGACCAAACATGCATAAACGCATCTTTCCGAGCCCCCCATCCCCTCGCACAGCTATGAATATTGAAGTGAAACCCTAATAACAACATGTTTGCATTGTTGCGACTGCTCGGTCTCAATTATTTACTGGTGGACCCTTAATGTGACCATGTTGGGCTACAGACCAGCGCACAGCCTTTCTCTCAGTCAGCTCCACTCTGCCATGTCACCTTGACCGTGTCACTACAGCTTAGGCGCAGACGGGGGTCAGAGTTCACTCTGCCAGGTTGCGTGAGTTTATGAGGAGGTGAGGTCCAATCAAGCATGAGACAGCTTTTCACTTCCAGTGTCCGTTACCAGCTCCTGCGCTCTGCACATTAATCCACTCAGCAGCATTAATGCACCCAATCAAACTTTCATGTGCCGAATAGTCAGCAAATAGTCACTGCTTTTAAGGCACAAATAAGGCCAGGGTAAGCAGTTGTGTTTGCTTTTATACTCTATATCTTATATTGAGTTATTTTTCAGCTGTAGTACATGACCAATAAACACTGATGAGCGCAAAATTCTGAGATCATTGAATTTGAGATTTCTAATTTAAACCTAATTAAAAATGTATGTATTTTAAAAAAAAAGAAGAAGAAGGGGGGGGGGGGTATCATTACACAATTATTATTATTGTAAATCACATTCTTCAATATTATTATCTTATCATTATAATAATAAAATATTTGTATTATTAATTACATTATACATTGGCATTATTACTTTTATTTATGTAATATTTCAGATTGCAAGCAGTAATATTTTTGGATATTAAAGCAAATAAAAAGATTATTATTATTATTATTAATATTACTATTGTTATTGTACAATCCAATAGTATCATTATTCTTTTATTAATTAAATAAATATTTCAGATTCAAGGTAAAACATTTTTAGGATTTTAACATTTATATATTTAAAAACATATTTATTATATTATATATAATCTATATAACAAATATTGCTGATTCCGTACTATTTGTATTTTTAATAGTGTTTTAGGATTTCTAAATATGTAAAACAATTAAAATGACAAAATTGTTAAATAGTAGCAATCTAAAATATTATTGTATTTCTGTTTATTTAATAAATATTTCAGATTCTGTGCATCTGTTTCTAGGTAAGAATTTAAAAAACAATTATGGGACCTTGACCAAGTCAGAATCACATCATTTTCACTGAATTATTCATTATTATTATTATTAATCATACCAAACATCTTAAACCCGAAATCTCCAGATGCCCCTTTTTTTAAAACCTGGTTATCTGAGTTGTTTCATGTTATATGATTGGAAGGTATATGTTTAATGAAGCCCAAACAGCACTGTCGATTCCAAGCTGTATGGAAACCCTTCCTGGATTTCCTCAAGCCTCTGTAATCTATTTATGTAAAACACTTCCTGTTGTATTTCAACAATCCACATTAGCCCACTTCACCTTTTTTGTATTTGTATTTTATTTTAATTTATTTCTAGTTTAATTTTTCTTTTCTTGTGCTGTACTATATTGTTTAAATAGTTATCAAAAATAACATCAGGTTTGTGGGCTTCTTGCAGCTCCATTTGTCACTAAAGCAGAGGAAAACATAAAACTTATGTTTCGAATATTAAATACCACAGGAAATGTTCTCATAAGTACATTTTTGACATTTCCCTAGTGTAAAGACTGATATGTGGCCATCACAAAAATAGCCATCTTGAGGTAAAATATGGCCATACTGCCCTCTAGTGAACTGTACAGTATTTACTTGCAGATAAATCAGAATCAAAGATGTAATGATTTGATTAAAGAAGATAAGAATCCACGAGTAACATTGGCATTAAATTGACACACCAACAGTTAAAGTGTCAACTTGTAGCTGCAGACAGACATTACCATTTAATGTTATTATTACATTACAATACCACAAAGTGGCTAAAACAGCTAATTAAGAGCTGGTATAGTCTCACTCATTAAATTAATCATGTACAGTTTACACAACTCAAAGGTTTAAATTCCCTTTGCAGAATCTGCAAAATGTTAATTATCTTACCAAAATATGAGAGATCAATACAAAATGCATGCTATTGTTTACTGAGTAGTGACCTTTTAAGATATTTCACATAAAAGATGTTTACATATTGTATAGTCCACAGGAGAAAATAATAGTTTATTCATAAATACATAGCTGTGTTTTTTAATTAGATTGTTATATATTTGTTTTTTTATTTAATTTGTATTTATTTGTTAAGTAATATCACAAGTCCCTTGTTTGTCCTGAACCATTAAACCGACCGCTGTTCTTCAGAAAAGTCCTTCAGGTCCCACAAATTCTTTGGTTTTCCAGCATTTTTATGTATTTGAACCCTTTCAAACATTGACTATGATTTTGAGATTCAGTTTTTCACACCGAGGACAACAGAGGGACTCCTATGCAACTATTACCGAAGGTTCAAATGCTTATTGATGCTTCAGAAAGAAACACAATGCATTAAGAACCGAGAGGTGACTTTTTTTTTCAATTTGAAGGTATATTAGATTAATCAAGGTTACATGGGAAACATGTAAGTGTAATTTGGGCAAACTATAAAAAATGTACACATCTTCATTCTGTTCAAAAGTTTTCATCCCATGGCTCTTAATGCATTGCAGTTTCATCTGAAGCATCAGTCAGCGTTTGAACCTTCTGTAATAGTTGCATATGAGTCCCTCACTTGTACTCAGTGGGAAAAATGAAATCTCTAAATCAGACAGTCTTTGCTGTAAAGGGTTCAAATGCACTAAAATGGAAAAACGAAAGAATTTGTAGGACCTGAAGGACTTTTCTGAACATGCATGCATTTATGATCCCTCTTATTTTGGTAAAACAATTAACAAATACAGACTTCAACTGTTGTCACTCATTTTTAATGAAGCACATACTTTCATAGAATGTGGAAGGAACGGCCTTGCGAGTTTTATTTGATCAGCAGGGGGTGGTGTAGTTCCAGCCATGATATCCACCGTCCCTTTTCCAAACCGCTTGTTCCATGTAGAGATGCAGGGATGCTTGAGCAAGGTCTGATACAGGCGGGAAAACACCCTGAATGAATAAGCAAACCATCACAAGCCCATCTAGGACAGGTCAGGCTGAAATAACGATTCAGATTTTATGAATGCTAATAAAGGTAATTGAATACCTGCATGTTATTATTGTTGTCTATTTAAACCTCACAAGTAATCATAACAAAATGGTGATTTTATAATATCACCACAATATCATTAAATTATGCTACAACAAGGACAGCCCTCAAGCTTTTAGATTTAGAAGTGGTTACCTTGATGGCCAGTTAAATGATGTGCAAACAGAGCGTGTGTTTTCTCATCTCTCTTGTTGATGTATCCAGGGAACAGCTCAGAGCTGAGCATGCTTTGGGGTGTGGTGATGGTGTCTTCGATGGGGATGTCCAGGGCACCTCCTTCGGCTAGTGTAATGAAAGGCTGCTGGGCTGTGGCTAGGCCAATAGGGCACACTGAAGCCCAGAATACCAGCTCTGTGGCATGACAAGGAGGGAGAAAAAGCACCAGTTTAGTTTGACTCCTAAAATGTCATCTGAAAACAAGCTTGGGTACATAAGTATATTAGAATACAATTTTATTAAACAGTGATAAAAAAAATAATAATTGGGGAAAAAAATGACTTTTTCTTGTTATAATGCATTGAATATTTTCTCATTTATTATTTAAAACTCATCATAAAATTAACATGAAATATGGCTAAAAGTAAATATATTTATAAAATGCTAATATAAAATGGTCTTACAAAGTAAAATTACATTAAAAATGACAAAATAATTTATGTGTTTTATTCCCTTATTTCCTTCCGTTGATTATTTAGCTGTTTATTATTTTAATATTTTTATATTTGCCACAAACTAGACGGGAAATCTAAACTAAATTCAATAAAATGCTAGTAGAAAACTGAAAATGAAAAAATGTTTTTTTATTCTTTATTAAATATTATTTGAAATCCTTCCCATGAAATGTCAAAAAAAAAAAACACAATTAAATAAAATGCTTATTAAAGGAAAATGAGAATTAGATGAAAAGGAAAATTAGAGGAAAATGATTTTTATGATGATTTTCTTTTCAAATATTTCATGATTCATGATTTAAACATTTTCATATTTACTATAAAGTTGACAAGAAATCTGGCTACAACGTGCCTTAAATGAACCTTAAGGTCAACGTAAGCAAAAAAAAAAAAAGTCTAAAAAAGAATATTACCACAGAGGAGACGCCTCTGACGATAATAACACATAGGAGCAAGCTGTGCTTAGTAGTAAGCGAGCGGCGCAGACCGACCCAAACCGGTCTCATCTCCGTCAGGCCCTGGGTGCTGCAGCAGATGGAAGCTGGGGTTAAATTCAGCTCTGGGTGTAACCGTACATAAACAAGCAGAGCAGACCTCAAACATGGCTTCTGGATGCTCTCCGGCCTGTAGGGAAGATCCTGGGGCGAAAACAAGGGTCCAAACACTGCTTTCATTAGACATCAATGGTCCGTATTCAGCAAAGAATATGATACGGACCTCCAGCAGACTTCGGCAGCAGCATCTTCAAACAGTCAGTGTGTGACAACGGTACAGACAGAGAAAGAATGTTCAACATTACCATGTGTTGTCGAGAAGATGACAAGAAGCGTTCCCTTATGGGCCGTCCTCTCTACCTAGTGGTTGCCTTGGACACACATTGTGGACATCACAAAGGAGCCAGTGTACAGTCCTGTGCAGACGCCTTGGCAGCCGCTCTGGCCATAGTAGCGATGTTCCCTCTCTGTGCAATGATGTAATGTTTTGGAATGATCGGAGCAGCTCAGCGAGGACTGGAGTCAGTGTAATGGATGAGAGGTTTCTGTGGACAGAGTTTTGTTTGACAGGTTTCTTCCTCTTTTAATTTTTTTTTGCTGGGTTGATTCAGTTGTCCATCATGGACCACGGCAGATCTAAGGCTTGCACTTTGCGTGTAATTTAGAGCTCTAAATTGAAGGTTTGTAGCCAAGAACTGCATCTCCTATGATTAGTGCTCTTCCACTTTCCTATCCACTATGAGCAGTTAATCTTTAGTTTATATACACAAGTTGAATTACGCAAAACGATATGGCCCTGTAACTCATGTAAGATATTACATAATGTACGGGTCTAATCATTTTACATTTGGGATGCCAGTGTGGTGAGGGCTGCTAAGAGAAACTGGCAATTTAAAGTGATGGGAATTTCACATGGACTGAACTTAAATAGCTGCTGAACGGATCCCACAAACACGGCTTGTACTAGGCAGCTCTTCTTTCCATGAGTCAGTGAGTTCAGTGTGGAAACGAATAATGTTTTCACTCAATGAAATTATTACGCAAGCGTCTGACCAGTTGGCCAGTTTGCACAAACACATGATAATAATAAGAAATATTTCTTGAACAGAAAATCTGCATATTAGAATGATTTCTTAAGAATCATGTGACATCGAAGACTGGAGTAATAACTAGCTAGCTTTACCATCACAGTAATAAATACAATGTTATTGTATATATATATATATATATATATAAATTGTGCTCTCAAACGATTAATCACATTCAAAATACACAGTGTACACAATATATATATATATATATATATATATATAAATTCATAAATATATGTGTGCGTGTGTGTACACAAAAACATATTTACCCTGTGTATTTATATATATACATATTCACACATATTTATATTTATATATACACAGTACACACATATATTATGTACACATATTTTTGGATGCAATTAATTGCTTGACAGCACTAGTTAAAATAGAATTTAGCCATTTTAAATTGTAAGACCATTATTATATTATTGTTTTTACTGTATTTTTGATCAAATAAATACAGAGAACAAGCCTTTTCAGAATCACAAAATGAAAAATTCTAAAACTGTATTCATTTTATATTTATTTATTTCTTAAGCTAGTAAAATATATTCCACATAAAAAAAAATTATAATTGAAAAAAAAAAACATCAAATCAGGGGGCACTGTAGAGGCTACAAGACCTGAAATGCATGTGTCAAGAGACATCCACTCCAAAATGTGCAGGACTGAGGTCATACAGAAACACTAGGCCTGTATTAGGCTATGAAAAAAATCCGTGAAGCAGTGGAGCATTATGGAAGTAGCTTAGATACTGTTTAAAATCAGCCTTAAAAGTAAGATTGCGGTTTTATACTGTCTGAGGTGAACTAGAGGAGTTGCAGAGGAGAATCGGATTTCAAGCACCTGAGTTGAATTTATGTAGTGTTGATAGTCCCGAGGCAGGCAGTGCGCACTAGGGCTGCTGGAGTCTGCAGGGGAGGGTTACCGAAATCACGTTACGCGAAGGGCGGGGCTTCAGGGGCTCCGGGGCGTCAGGTTGAAACTTTGTGGAGCTCCGCCCTTTAACAGCTGCAACGCATTTATACACATGTGCAAACTTTGCCTATGTACGACACTCCCCAAAAACCTGCGCGGCTCAGCTCCAAAGAACTCCAGCGCCTGTCTAACTTTGTTTGAAGAAGCAAACCCCGTTCAGCCGTGGATTTCTCTGAATACACTAGGATCCTTCTCGGTCCGAAAACTTTTTCCCCCTGAGCTGGAACTCACTATTAAAAATGTCTGCTTCGGTGCTGTCTTCCATATATGATTTCGACAGGGTAAGAGTTTATATTTGATTTATTTACTTCTGTTTTTTCCTTTTAGCTTATCTTCGTATCTTGTTTATCTTTGTTTGTTTCCTCAATTTATCCGCGCTGGCAAACTTGTAACATGAGAGCTCTGTGTTTACTCGAGCTCATAATAACGCGTTGTTGGGAGACGGGGAGTCTTGTAGCTCGTTTTGTTTGAACTTGAGGTTGTTTGAACGGAGTTTTTGTCACAATCTTTGATATAACGTACACATATACACATGCTACAAATGAAAGCTTTTTTCGACTCAAATTGTCGAGTACAAAAAGGGCTGTTGAGACAAACGTACCACAGCAGAGATATACGTTTTTAGGTTAATTAATTTGTGATTTATTTACATGTTCAAGATAACATGCCACATAACACTTTAATTTTTAAATCTCCTATATAGGATAACATACACAATAACTCCAGGGAGCAAATAAAACCGAACAAACATATATATATATATAATGTTTTTTTTTTTTTTTTTTATTCTTGCTTATAGCTTATGCCACCTCAGGAACACGATGGTCATGTAAAATAGTGTTTTCATTCCTGTGTTTTATTGCTAATTGTTAGTTAAACTAATTGATTTTCTTCATAACCTATTTGACATCCACGCTCTGTTTGTTTTCTTTCAGGACAAAGTCCCAAATTCAAACGCAATCTATCTCCACAATATGCTGGAAAAGAGGAATGTCGGGGTCCCATTTGCTGCTTCCAACACCAACAGCAACAGGTCTTTTGGTTATTTCAGGAGTAACTCAACAAACCACATGGACTTCAACATGAGCAACAGGCTCCAGATCGGTTTCGAAAGCTCGACACCTGCCGTCATGAATAAAGAAAACAAGTACCGAGACCGTGCTTTCAGTGACACGGGGGAACGCAGTCAGCAACTTCAGGAAATCCTTCAACAAAAGCCTGGCTCTCAGATCAACTCGACCCGCTACAAAACCGAACTTTGCAGGCCTTTTGAGGAAAACGGTTCGTGCAAGTACGGGGAAAAGTGTCAGTTCGCTCACGGCTATCACGAACTGAGAAACCTGTCCCGCCACCCCAAGTACAAGACTGAGCCATGTCGCACATTCCACACTATTGGTTTCTGCCCATACGGCCCTCGCTGCCACTTCATTCACAACGCAGATGAGCGTAGAGCTGCTACGAGTAACGCTCAACCGAGGCTCGGCAGGGAGATTGGTGTCCTGGAAGAGAAAGAGTCATCAAACCCGTTCCTGAGACCGAGGGAAAGACCAAAGCTGCACCACAGCCTGAGCTTCTCCGGCTTCTCCAGCTCCTGCAGCAACGAATCTGCTTTGATTGACAACCCAACATCACGCACGCCCCCGCCGCTCCCCTGCACGCTCACTCCCAGTTCACCCTGTCTGAATGCGTTCACGTTCCCCGATCAGGATCTTAAGGCTTTTCTTGCCCCCATCATCCCTCAGACCCAGGCTTTTACCCATCAGAGCAGCGGTGGCTTGTACAGTAACATCCAGACCAATGCTTGCCCCCCATCGCCACCTTTCAAAATGAGCCACTTGCCCTCCATGCATCCACTCTCTGAGTCTCCAGTGTTCGATTCTCCACCAAGCCCACCGGATTCCCTCTCGGACCCTGAAGGGTACCTAAGCGGCTCTTGCTCTTCCTCCGGCACAATCAGCGGCTCGGAGTCACCCAGTATGGACGCAAATAGACGTTTGCCAATCTTCAGCAGGCTGTCGATATCAGACGATTGACTTGCTATTATTCTTATAGCCTTTTATCCAAGTAGTGCCAACATGAGTTTCAGATCAAATATCAGTCTCATTCGTTGGTTATCTCTAAGTGTTTGTCTCATGATTGAGATCTGATTATATTTCTTCTTTCTTATTTTTTCTTACCAAGATGATGGCTTCAACAGTCTAGAAAAAGGCATATGTAGAAGTAACTATCGTGGGAAAACATTCCTTAAGTTTGGAAATGGTGCGAGAGCACAAGAACTGGGACTCATAAGCTGGTCATGGAATGTCACTGCAGATTTTTTTTTTTTAACTGTGTGGTATCATTGCATTTTGCCTCATGCTTTGAAATCTATTTAACTTATTTATTGTCATGTGAAAGTATAGCCTTCAAGGATAAATTGAGTCCATATGGTATTTATCAAATCTAAAGCAATACACTTATATTCCTGTTTAAATTGTGATCGCCAATATTAACCTGGAAACCGTTTGGTTTGTCTCACAATAATATATTTTTGTTAACTCGTTTATTTTACTGTAAATAGGTAAATAATTTAAGATTGTATGCTATTTATTTCAATTTTGTTTACTGTGTGTGTGTGTGTGTGTGTGTATATTAAAAAAATGGGAGCGCCTGAAGAGGTCACGCTGTGATTTCTTTTGCAGGAGGGAGGGAAGCGTCGGAGGATCTATGGGCATTTGTAGAATGTAGCCTGTCTTATGAGATCTTTATGGCCGTAAACAACTAACTGACTTCACACCTACAACTGTTTCTTTTTTTTTTTTTTACCAAGATAACGACAACCAAAAAAAAGTGTCCATTTGCACACAGTTGCGTGACGATTGCAGTCTAGTGCCAGAGAATGTAGCACTCACCTATCTAGAGATTAATAACTACAGTAGCTAATATGTGCCTGCTGGGGTTGAAGATCCCACATAGTTTAACCTAATAAAGCAGTTGCTTTGGTATATATCTAAAGCCAATCGAATTGAATGTAGCTCATAGATCAAGATGCCTTTTTTTTGGTGACTGAGATGCTATTTCATTGTTTATTTTTCTACTTTTAGAACATTTGAACGCACCATTCCTAATGAAAGAAACTCTGCCTTTCATCTGTGCTTTGCTAGACATGCTGACTGGGGATATTAAGTTTTGTAGTTGGTTAATAACTATTACTTTACCTTTTTAGACGAAGTAAAGCAACACTGAATGTAATAAACAAACGTCAGCTGGAGTTGGAGTATGTATACAAAGTGCGCAGAGTAAACTTGTACTGTATGTTGTTTTTTTTATATATATAAATATATATATATATATATTTTTTTTCATAGAACTTCTAATAAAGGCATTTTTGAACAAGTTCTGGATGTTTTAAGGGGTTTTTATTCCACAGTGAAAATAAGACTTGCCTACTGTTCCGGACAGGGCTTGTTCATGCAGTGTCCTGTGAATTATTGTCTATTCTAGTCCGTTTTCCCGCCCTCCTGCTTTTCTATCTAAAAAATAGCTACTTCAATGTCCTGGCGTTTGGCCTCCTCTCCTGACAGAATGTTCAGTAGAGGCCTGCTTTGTTTGAATGGCAGAAACTGAAGTATGAAGGGGGTGTGGAGGTAGCTTATAGACCTTCCTTTTTAGAAATGCAACAATGTCCAGTAGTGGGATCTTTAATGGAATTAGCTATTGGTTTTTATACAGATGTGTTGGGTATCTTATAAAAGCAGCCTAAAGATTCTTCTGCAGTTGAAATTCTCAGTACTTATCGTAAGAAATGCAATTAGGAAAACACAGGCAGACATGTGTATCAGTGTTAAGGGTCTGCTCGTGAAGATAAGGTGCTTTGCAAATATTTACATACTAAGAACTTCTTAGACAGCCCTGTTTAACTTAGAGGGTTTGTAATGTACGGCCTCTCACAAGCATATGTATGATAAGGTTGATAAACGGTCAGACGATTAGCTTATATGCGAAGCTATATTTGAAGGTATCTGGATCCACTGTGCGCGTGTGAAATAGCAGCGGGGGTCCTTTGCGTGTCAGTGTGCATGTGCAAAAGAAAGGTTGTCAGCCATTAATGAACCACATCTCACAAAAGCAGGAAACCACTCTGTGCGCTGATTAGGGACTCTTGGGAGCAGAGCTATTCCTCTTGGATATTTTCCACTACACCCCTCTTTTGTGATTTATGTGGAGTAGGCTTCAGGCACAGGGCCATTTTTCAGATATGCATGCATACACTTTGTCAAACTCTGAGTCACAGTGAGTTAAGTTCTTTGACAGCCATTACAAAAGCTAAAATTATCAGGATTTAATGTACTCCATGTTCTCATTTAATAATATAATTGTTCGATTAGATTGTATTATTAAATTACTTCTATTGAATTTTTTTTTATTTTTATAAAATTAACATAATTCTGTAATATATAGTGCTGGGCAAAGATTAATCACATCCAAAATGAAAGTTTTTGTGTACGTCTGTGTGTACTGTGCGTATTATATATATATATATATATATATACACACACACACACATGTAAATCCATGCAAATATTTTTATACTGTAAGTGTGTGTCTTTATATATGCATAATAAATATGCACAGTTCACACACATATATTATGTACACAAAAACTTTTATTTTGTCTGTGATTTATCATAATTGATTGTTTAATTATCACAATTAATCAATAGTAATATAACATAACCCCCACTAATATAATGCACTCTGGATCCAGAAATTTAGAAACATGTTCACCATAAAATGATTTGACACATATGCTTATAAGAGGCCAACAAGTTTGTGTCTGTGTATGAGAGAGAGAGAGAGAGAGAGATTCAAACTTGAAAATCTATATATAATAATCAATAATTATTATTATTTTATAGTTATACATTATTTTATGAATCAGTATACTGGTACACATTGTGTGTGTCTATATCTATCTATGTACATACACACACACACACACATATATATATATATACGATCAGTTAGTAAAACTGAAAAAAAAAAAGTTTATCAGTCTTTTTTGGGTGTGGCTGTTTTTAATACAAGAGCCCTTAGTCTGAAATTTTAAGGAACCGGATTGTTGCATTGAAGGATCGAGGACCGGCTCCACTTTGGCTCAGGCTTATCTTCAGCAACTAAACACCTGTGACAAACAAACCAACTGGTCTGTGCCTTTCCTGTTTTGTTGTCAGAAATGTGTGCTTGGTGCAAGTTTCAGTGCCTCCATGCACAAGGCAAGGAAGTCCCACCCTCCTCCTCCTCTTCCTCAAGTGCTGGAGTCTAAAAAGCGCTAAGTGAACACTTCCTTCCTTGAGCAAACAGTCCTATACTCATAACCCCATGTGTTCTGCCTCTGCGGTAGTTGTATTGTCTTAAACGTTATCTGAGAGCAACCGAGGGAAAGCCAACACAATATAGTTCAGTGAGTCATAAGAAAAGTTACAGCACATCACAACCATAAACACAAATTCGGAGGGGTGTGGAGGCTACGAGTTTACTGGCCTGATAAGGCTATCGGCCTGCTTGATTTAGTTTCCTCCAAGATGGGCTGGATTCCAGTAGAGCTATAGTGATGCTTGGATTGAGACAAACTTTAACATATGGACTCAAGGGGATGGGAAGTCTCCACAGTGGATGGATTCACTGGCATAATAGAATCAAGGACACAGAAATAAACCGCCGAGCATGATGAATCTGCCGTGTCACACAGTGCTCACAGTGCAAAACAATGAATTCAAAGAGCACTTTAAGAGCAACGCACTCAGTAGGGGTCTAAACTAAAGGAAATGAGAGGCCCATCTGGGACTTGAATCAGAATACTACAGCACAGAACAATGGCACAACCTGTTCACTCAACAGAATTCATGTGGTGATGTTTGCTTGCTATGGAAGCCTGTTTCCACCTCTCTCGAGACTACTTCATGTAGTAGCGGCTTTGTATGTAACAGTGTGACAAATTTTCAAATGTGGGCCCATCTCACAGAAACATCTTTGTTTCTTGAAAATAAGACCATTTTTATAAAGTGTAAAATTTATATAGCGCAACAAACTCACACATACATCTCACAGTTGTGGCTTTGTATCTGAAAATTGAGATTTACTATTTCTCACAGCTGCAGCTTTGTTTCTTACTTTGCATTTCACAATTGCAACTTTGTCGCACAGACACAACCCTTTCCAATATTAAAAGTATAGTTCACCCAAAAATTAAAATATTGTCATTAATCACTCATGCTCATGTCGTCATTCGTTGATCTTCAGAACACAAATTAAGATATTTTTGATGAAGACGAGACCTTTCTGACCCTGCATAGACAGCAACACAACTACCATGTTCAAGGCCCAAAAGGACATCATGACACTAGTTGATAAAAAAGAAGATATTGTTCATTATAAAAATGCATTATAAATAATGAATAAAACAATAATTATTTCTCATTTTCATGTAACTTATTTTCACTTAATTTCTTATTTTTCAGTTAATTTTTTTGCATACTTTTTTTCTTAGGTAGAAATTTACTTTTATAGTGTGCAGATGTGAAGATCTTAATACATAATACTTGTCAACTTACATTCTAATTGTTCCATAAAGCTTGATATGAAGTCATGCTCTCATTCAACTGATGTTTGTCTAAAACGTACTTTCACTACATCAGTTTAAATGTACTTATCTTTAATGAAGCGCTCCAGCCCCCTGTCCAAGTTTATGATGTTGACTCATAGAGTGAATAAGCCACCTTTTTGATCCCATGCTACCCTGGCTGTTAAATAGGTCAAGCACACACACATTAACATGCAGTTTGCTATGTTAGTGTCTACAGTGACGTCAGTATGAAGCGTACACGAAACTGACCTTGAGCGCAAGGCTGATGAGAGAGAATAGCCTTTCTGTTTCTCCTGACTGGAATTGGGAAGTTCACATGTAATCAATACCTAACTACTTCTCTGGGTTAAAGAAATATGCCTGCATGTCTACTTTGCAGACAAACACAAAAATTCCAAATTTGTGTTTAATGACAAGTAACTACTAATGACAAGTGGCTCCGTTTCAACATATTATTTGGCAACTATAACAATAACAGAACAGTAGCGTTGGAATTACTTTAAGCGCAGTTTTGAAGTTGATGAATGATAAAAGCATTGATAGCCAATCAGAATCCCTCCTGATGTAACCGACTTGTGCATTTAAAGTGGCAGATGACAGAACTGCAACGCACACTGTTAATAAGCAGAACGTTACAGAGTGTTGGCACGGACACTAATATAATTAGCATTTTTGTTATTTTTAGTTCCCTGTCTGTCAGTCACTGCGACTTATGTCATGACGACAGACTGGGGTTCATACTTGGGAGCCCTGATTCGTTCTAATAGAGAGAAAACGCCAATGAAAATTGGCTAGTGAAATTTGCATGCTGAGCCACTCCCCTCTGAGCGGGTATAAATAGGGCAGCAGGTGCATCCACTCAACAGATTTTGCTTCAGAGCCGAGAGCTGCATTCAGTTTCTTCTGGTTCGAGTTCTGACAAACGAGAGAAAAGGAAGCGGGAAGCTGTGGTGGTACAACGCGATCAGTGGAGTCCCTGTGCAATCCAGCGATTCCCCTGGGCGTTTCACAAAAAGCAGTTTCTGACACGGTTGGCTGTCGTCTTTTTAAAGATGCCGTTCCGACCATGACTTCTTCGGTGTGGTCCGCTAACGACGGCCATTAGCGCTGTCTTCAGTGTCTGGGGATCCGGCATGCTGAAGACACGTTTGTGGAGGGTTCATGTGCTCATTGCGAGTCCATGCCCCTGACAGTCCTGCGGTCTCGCCTCTCTCAAGTCTCACTCTCTGCGAGTGAGTCAATGTCGACCTCCCGTGTCGAGTTCTCCACTTCCGGTGGTGACTCCGCGGCTAGGGACGGCCTCTCACACCTCCCGCAAAGACTGCCCCGTGCAGTTCGTGGGTGATTTCTGGACCGTCCACATGCGGGCCTTTCATTTCATTCGGCAGGCCATTAGAGGATCAAATGTCGATCACAGCATCAGGGGATGGGTTCTTATCTGGCGAGGCTGAGTGCTCGGTAGGGCTGCTGCCTTCGGGCGCTGCGGCTAACACCGAGTCTGATTCGGAGATGATAGCCATGCTTGCCCGGCAGCCGAGAACATCGGGCTGGAGGTGTCATAGCCTCCCAACCCTGAGCGCGCTCGGCTGGATGATTGGTTTCTAGGGTCAGGCCGTGACTCTCAGTCATGTCCGGACCTGGTGCCATTCTTCACGGAGGTGCATGAGGAGATGACGAAGTCGTGGAAGGCTCCTTTCACAGCCCGAACCCACTTGTCTGTGGAACCTCCATGTGTGGCTCCTGAACAGGATGCAGCAGACTTAAGTGCTCTACCACTGGTGGTGGTAGACACTATCATTCAGGCCAGAGCCCTCTCTACGAGGCGAGCTTATGCCCTGAAGTGAAGTCTGTTTGCTAACTGGTGTTCTGCTTGTGGGGTCCCTTGAGCTTAAATATCTGTCTCTTAAGACAGCGCTCCTGACTGCGCTCACTTCCATCAAGAGGGTCAGGGACCTCCAAGCATTTTCAGTAAGCAAAGAGTGCCTTGTGTACTCTCACGTTGTCTTGAGACCCTGGCCTGGATACATCTCTTTGTCTGTTACGGAGGTCAGCAGAGGGGGAAGGCTGTCTCCAAGCAGAGGTTGGCCCACTGGATAGTGGATGCCATCGTCTTGGCGTACCAGGCCCAAGATGAGCCGTGTCCCCTGGGCGTGAGAGCTCACTCCATTAGGGGTGTAGCGTCCTCCCATGCGTTGGCACGCAGAGCCTCACTGGTAGATATTTGTCGAGCTGTGGGCTGGGCGACACCAAATACCTTTGCACGGTATTACAACCTCCGGGTTGTGCCAGTCTCTTCCTCTCTGAACTGGCAAGTGTCCTGCTTGCTGCGCCATTCTCCCTCACACAGGGATGTGAACGCTTGTATTCTTCCAGCAGTGTCTCCTTTTGCGGAGCTAGGCTCAGTTTCAAGTGTTAGCATTGCTCGGTTGGTCAGCCCCTGTACTGAGCTAGGTGGCCACATGCCTGATTCCCTGCGGGTAATCTCATGTGATGTTGACTGTTGACTGTGGGCGGAACCTGACCCAGAGGCCTAATTCGTATGTGTACTGCCCCAGACCTGGGCCAGTCCATACTGGTATTTCCACACATTACCTCCCTTCGGGAAGGGTGTGGTCTCTATAGCGTCCTTCCTCGAAAGGCTCATTTCCATCTTTTTCCGACAAACTGTAACAACAAAAAGGAGGATCTGAAGCAGTCATCTTGAAGGTCGAAATCCCTTCTCTAGAGCCTATCTCTAGTTCAGGAACGAACAGTTTGGCTCCTCCAGTGGCAATGTACTCACTATATGGTCCCTGCGGGTATCATGGTAAGCCAATTTGCACTGGGGCAATGGGAAGGTTACGAGCTTGCATAGCAATTGTCGGCACACTAGCGCCTGTCCAGAACTCTTGCGGTGCTGTTGGTTGTGAAGGGGGTCTTGGTTGTGGCACTTTCTATATGGACCCCAGTCTGTCGTCACAACATAACTCGTAGTGACTGACAGACAGGGAATGTCTCGGTTACGTACTGTTACCCTCGATCCCTGATGGAGAGAACGGAGATGTTATGTCCCCTTGCCACAACCTCAACCTGGGGGCCCAGGGACCTGGCTGTCGGCTCCTCAGCAATACCTGTTGAGTGGATGCACCTGCTGCCCTATTTATACCCGCTCAGCGGGGAGTGGCTCAGCATGCAAATTTCACTAGCCAATTTTCATTGGCATTTTCTCTCTATCAGTGCAAATCAGGGCTCCCAAGTATGAACCCCAGTCTGTCGTCATGACATAACGTCTCTGTTCCCTCCATCAGAGAACGAGGGTTACAGTATGTAACCGAGATGTTTTTTTGCTCTAAGGCTGCATTACACATATATTTCATGCAGAAGGCAAACCCAAAATGCACAGCGAAAACTCTCTTAAAATATGTGCTTGTTCTGGCTAAAATATACAACTGTTGTTAAGATGTTGTAAATAGCACAACCTATGGAAAATTATTTTAAAGGGGAAAGAAAAACATTTCCAATCTTGATAAATATAAAATATGTAAAAAAGAGCTAAAGTTAAAGGCAGCTTTGGTTGAACTCAGACATGACTAATTATTATTTTGTCAGGTAACTGACAAGGTAAAAATACCTGCTTCACAGTCACATACTAACCACAGTCAAGAGCGATGGACACATTCTGAACTTCAGAAGACATTTTGTCTGTATGTACACCCAGGCATCTGTCAACAGACACAAAAAATGTAACTCAAAGAGTAGACTCTCTCTCTCAACTCTTGAACAATAAGATACAGTCACCATGTGAAGGCCACAGCGCTGGCCGCAGCCTTTTGCAACACTTTGGTGGTAAAAACCATCAGAGAGATCCAAAGACACTGAGTCTGGACCACTCCACAGATGTTTATTTGAATCCACATTCAGACTTCATTCAGATACTTCTTCCATCTTTTCTGTGTTTCATGTTTACACAACTCTGAGGCTGTTTGGATGTTCTTCTGAACTTGTGCTGCATGTGCGCTTCATTTTTCGCATACTCCAGGGACTGGAAAGAAACCTAACACCACACAGTCATCGCACTGTGACTTGGCTCTCACAAATCAACAGACAGGCATGAGACGGCTAAAGGACGACTGAGCTCAGAGCGAATATCAGTGCATATAAACAATTTCCTGTCTGACTCACAATCTGGGACTTTGCTCCTCGAGGAAAACAGGCACTTTTACAGCACTTTGAGTTGATTGCATATAAAAGCTAACGTCAAACAGATAAGACTCTCATATAAAAATCATATCTAGGCAATAACACCCTGTGATTAATTTATGGATGCCGATTTAGGGAAATTTGTAATGTTTTTTAATTCCATTTTTGTCCAGATTGAATGCGGATTCCTTGTCATTGTTGCCTTTGGCTTGCTAGTTGAGGTTTAAAAGATACCAAAATTAATATTAAGTATTGATTTAATGGCACTGACACTAAATAATAACCCTATTCTCTAGAGTGGAGCTGCTTTATAGCTGAATCAAATTAATTTATATTTGACAAAATTTAACAAATCTGAATAAACATTTCAAGTTTGCCTCATTAATTATACTTTCATTCTCTGCTTTGAAGATATTTTTTTTTGCAGCCATTATGCTGTTATAAACAGAAATGTTCGGATGCATATATATATATATATATATATGAAATACTGCTTTCACTAAATGTACATTAGCAAAACCCTCAAGACTTCCAGCCATTAGTCAATATTAGTCAATCATGAAGCTCACTTGAGCTGCAGGTAGAACATGTACACACACCTTAGCCCTAAGGGAGAAAATGAGATATTAGTATATCTGTGTTTAATCCATAGTTGCAGCTAAAGCTAAATGTTGCTAAATGTAAACCTGTTTTCAACTTGAAAAAATCTGTATTCTAGAGGCTTTAGAGCTGCTGATGAGGAGTCTCATAGTGAACTGGAATGCATCTCAAACCACACATCTGATGTAAAGATAAAGATAAAATGAAAACACACTCAAGTGTTTACAGGGTAAACCACTAGTCACTTGAAAAAGGAAGAAAAATTTAAGGAACTGACTTTATATAAGCTGACTATATAGACGTGCATGTAATCAAGTGTGTAGAGAAATCAGAGGCTATACAATCTCTTTCAAGTCCCAGGGATTCATTTTTACACCAACATTTGATTTTATTTTTCCTTTTTGTGATGAAGGTCCCAAACTAGGACTTATTCACTTACTTACATCTACTACTGACTAATATGTAGATTTCGCTGTTTTAGCCATGACTAGTTAGCTATAAAATTTAACTAGCCCTGATTTGCTCTGATGGAGAGAAAACGCCAATGAAAATTGTCTAGTTTAATTTTATAGCTATAAAATTTGCCAAAGCAAGACTAAGAAATTTGTCATCCCCATGCCGTTGAACGTTATTGCTAATTTAAATTAGATAATAACAAAGGACAATGTCTCCAGAAATTAACTTTTTATAATGTAGCCACTCTGAATTTATAGTCTTGTCTGGATTCTAGGTTGTGTCAATTTCTTCACTTGTTTTTACAGGTGTTTTACAGGCCCGTCTTATAATATCTCTCTCACATGATAAGCACTGTGAGGCTAGACTGACAAGCTTTTGCTTTCCCGTCATTGCAGGATCATAAAATGAAGAAACAGCTGTACGTAAGTGCAGTTTTTACACACTTGGGGATTTAGACAGTAGAACTGGACGAAGATTAGCATGAATTAGCATCCAGCTCTGTCTTAGCGGTGACATTTAAGTGTTCTTAAAAGGCAAACGTTGCAACACGTAGTGTCGGTTTTTCAGGTATGCCTGGTAGTTTAACTCGTGTAACCCTATACCCTTATGTAAACCTATGATTAATGGTTGACCATGAGACATTGTAAACCTTTGCAGGTCAACAGCTCAATTGTGGCTGTAACTCTGTGAACATGGGCACGTCCTCAGGCTGTACAGACATCCACGTGCTGTCTTTTATATGTTTAAAAATTCATGACAAATGATTACCAGACAAATTATGTCTCAGCAATTCAAACAATTCTTGGCTTGCTGCTTTTCTTCAGAAAGAAATGGAAAAAATACCAAAGTAACATCTGCTTTAATTCCACTAGCACTCAGAGTTTGTAGTGCAAACCTGATGTCAGAGTTCAGTTTGTTTGATTGATGTGCAAATTATTTCTCAAACTTGGGTGAATGCCAGTGGACCACACCTAAGTTCCTTTGAAAAGGCTGTCTGGAGTCCGCTTCATATAAACTCTGTAACAGTAATTCAATCTGGCCTAACAGAAGTGAACAACTATTGATGTGACTGTAATTTGCATCTCTGCGTTCTCCATCAGTTTTATTAAAGTCTAATTTGTTTGTTATTGCTGTTTGTCTGCAAATAAATCACATACAGAGGAGCTCACATTCTTCACATTTCTTTTAAAGCAAGGGTGGAATCAAACTTCGGTTTAGACCAAGCAAACCAAAAGTCTAAAAGATGGTACACTAAAAAGTCAACATAGCTTATTGAGCAAAAAGCACAGTTTTGACTATAAATATCACTGTAATGCTTATATTGTAAGAAAACAGGGAGGCGTACCATTCAGAAATTAATTGTGAATGCCTTTTAATTTGCTATTTGATTCATAAAATTGAAATGAGGCAGGATGCAGAATTGTAAGTCAAATTTTAGTGTAAATAAGTAGCAATCAACATTCAAGTTAAAATGAATCAGAAATTCATGATTTTAAAAGCCAAACACTGAATGCTGGTTTGACAATGTTTAAAGGTTTCCAGGTTCATAGATAGATAGATGTTTACAACGGATGACTTATTTGGGAAGTCGTTTCATAACCTTGCATACCCTCAGCTTGTCTACATTTCTTGTTCTATTTTTACATCTAAGGCTTTGTGTGTCTGTTCACACTTGTTCTGATATTCTATCTCTGTAACTGTGTCTGTTGAATGATAAAATCCATAGGATAAAATGAGAGGTCAGCCACAGATCACCACCAAATGACCATGCACATGATCATTGTTTGAAACAGAGGCTAAGACACTTGTGGTCAGAGTGCTGATATGGCATTAAAAAAAAACTCCACCCAATACCCACTATTCAGGAGAAGCTGGCAAGAACCACAGATCTGAGTGCCCCTGTGTGATCAGAACTGGCCTGGCTTGCAAACTTAGCATCATTACTGGTGAACTGAGAGGAAGTCTAAACTCCCTTGAGAATCTGTGTGGCGGTTTGATGAAAATATTTGCATTTCATGACCCTTGGGGCAGCGTGGCAGAAGCTCTAAATTGATGTAGTGGAACAGTACCGTTTCCCTCCAAGAGGTGCCTTACCATCTGGACTCCTGCAAGAAGCTGCCATTATTCACCTCTCCTGCGTAATTTCAGGGGCTGTGGAATTACTGTGGTGTACCACTTCAGGCCACCTGCTCGAGGGGCTTTTTAGCAGAATGCCACCACACCATTCCTCACACTACTGGTACATATTCATGAGGATATTTGTGCACAAGAGAACTGATTAAAAAAGTTTTTTTTCTTTGATTATGGAAAAATTCAATACAAAAATGTAAGTATTAAAATGTATAAAAAGAATCAAAATGGTTTATATTTATTTCAAACTTAAGATTTGTTTTAAACATGCAATATATCTGTTTTAATAAAAATGTACCCCAAGAAATGCTAGAATTTAGTATAAGTGTCTGATGTAGATAAATCGCCTTAATATGAACACTTTAGAATACTGTTCTGCCTTAAGTAAGAAGATTAAGTAAGAAGAAACTGGTGAAGGGAACTAAATCAAGTAGTGTTGTTTAAAAATTAAGTGTGCTTTTTGCGCTCCTAGTGGCATACAAATGGCACCATCGTCATAATAAGTAGCCTACCACTTTAGAAAACTGTTCTGTCATTAATTAATAACCACCAGTGTTGGGCACATTACTTTAAAAAAGTAATTAGTTATAGTTACTAGTTACTTATCACAAATAGTAACTGAGTTACAGCCTTATAAAAGTAACTAATTACCAGGGAAAGTAACTATTTGTTACTAAAAACTTGAAAGTTCCCAATATTAAATTAATTAAACTAACTGGTGGTGGTGCTTGTTTATCATTTAATGTTTCTATAAAGACCGGGGCAAAGAATTATAAGATAACAAAACTATTACGAATTCTACTACTAATAACAATATAAAACGCACTAAGTATTATTTTGCTGAAATCAAAACAGGGACAATAATAGGTGAGCAACAGCAAATAAGATTGTCATTAGCACATTAGTCCCGCCCACTACCAGAGAAACCAGCAGTTCTTAAAAGTTGAGGAAAAGTTGAGAAAACACAACAAAGAATATCGTTCACATGTAGCGCGTCAAGTCGGCAAGTTATGAAAGACTCTCTTGCGCTTTATCTCTCTAAAGAACCTGTGCGTCTTCACAGAGTTTATGGTACATCAAATACAGCTACACTGCGCATCCATTGAGATTAACTGAAAAATGCTAATAATATAATAAATTATAGTATAGTGACAATATTTTATTGTCAGTAACGGTAACAGCGTTGTAACGGGGGAAGCAGTAATTCGTTTGATTACTCGTTACTGAAAAAAATAACGCAGTTAGTAACGCCATTTATTTAAACGTTGTTATTCCCATCACTGATAACCACACAGGAACAATTGTGTTATGCAATAACGCAAAATACTCTATTAATTAGAGTTACAAATGACCTGCTTCTATCATCTGATTGTGGTTGTATCTCATTAGTGCTATTGGATCTCAGCGCTGTGTTCAACACTGTTGACCACAACATTCTTTTGAATAGACTAGAAAACTCTATTGGCATTAGTGAAAGTGCCTTAGCATGGTTCAAATCATACTTATCTGACTGCTATCAGTTTGTAGCAGTGAATGAAGACATCATATCGATCACAAGTGCAATATGGAGTACCTTAAGGCTCAGTACTATGGCTGTTACTTTTAACTCTTTACATGTTACCCTTGGGAGATATTATCAGGAGACATGGCGCTAGCTTTCACTATTATGCTGATGATACTCAGCTCTATATTTCTTCTCAGCCAGGAGAAACACAACAAATGGAGAAACTGAAATGGAATGCATAGCTCAGGGGTGGCCAACTTCGGTCCTGGAGAGCCGGTGTCCTGCAGAGTTTAACTCCAACCCTAGTCAAACACACCTGAAGAAGCTAATCAATGTCTTCAAGATCACTAGAAAGTTACAGGCAGGTGTGT
>JAUMHI010000053.1:9223032-9234883 GCA_032359435.1 Enteromius unitaeniatus | reverse complement strand
GCTGCTCTGTCAGTTCTTCTTCATCAGTTAGGAACCTAGGTGTGCTGTTTGATAGCAATCTTTCATTTGAAAGATCTGATCATTTGATAGTTCTCCTATTTGATAATGTTCAGTGCTTTGCTACAATCTGTATTGGTAAAAGTGCTATATAAATAAAAGTGATTGATTCATTGATTAATTAGTAGTAGTAGTTACTTCCATACTATGTTACTCAATAGCTTCTGTGTAGTTACTATTTGTTTGACATTCTCATGACAGTTGTTTATAATTTTCTACAGGTTACAAACAGACAGCATTTCGGTTGGATGCTTCTAGTGGTCCAAAAAGCACATTTCATTTTTAAATAACATTACTTGATTTAGTCTCTTTCACCTTTCTAGTGCTTAATCTGTCATGGGTTCTATAGCGTGTGTGTGAAAGTAGGGGAAAGGTCATCTGGGATCTGTGTTCTCATCCCTCTATCTGGGTTACATTGCCAACACTTGACATGTGTCATACACATGGACTTGAGAACCTCTTGAAAGCTTGTAGAACAAGAGCACTGAGTGGACTAGTCTTGTCAGTTTCAATGTAATGTTAATTTAAAGCAAAGTACATATATAAACAGAATGTATATCATCTCAGCAGACGAGGACGTAACCACGTATTTAAGACCAGGGAGATCAAATGTAATATAATTCAGGGATAAACCACAGAAAAAGCCATATTGGTTAACCACTATTCTGAGTATTGGAGGGGAACGTGTCCCTCTCGAAGTCTATGGTGCTTACAGCTCTGTCAGCATACTAAGCTAGAGTTAAAATCCCATGTTGTGTTCAGCTCTGGGGATTTTCAAGGGTAACTCTTTTAGAAAAGTGTCTGGTCCTCCTGCGCTCTTGTGATAGAATGAGTAAAGAACAGTGTACTGTATGGGGCTTTTCTCCTGGGGGTGGAGGAGAGGAGGGGGGCACACTTTGAAAGAGTCCAATACAGACATCTGCAATCTGTCGCTTCAAGCAAACTTAGCCCCTCGACCTTCTTTTCAAGCAGCAACCACTGCCAATGAGGAGGAAGAAACACCAATCATGAATTCCCAGCGCTTGGCAGCCACCACATTCAGCATCTCCCTGTGTCTTTTGTGCTTGGTCTGAAAAAGGTTTTTTTTCCCTTCTCTCTTTCAAGCTTAAAGGCCTTCCCTCTCTTTTCTGTCCTTCTGAGCAAGACCCTAGAGGAGTCATGGGTGCGGTAATGAACTGCATGACAAAACTGTCATTAACATTTCTAGTGAATGCGCTCCCTGACGGAATTAAGATCTCAGGTCGCGGATCTCCACGTCCATTCTCCCTGGCTGGGATAGTGAGCTGCAGAAGCTATAATGTCCTTTTTTTTTTTTGTAAAGGAGTGTAGAAACAGCCAAATAGTTCATTCGTTATCATAAAACAGAAATCTTAAAGAGCTAGAACCATCCCTAAACCTACCCATTACAGAAACAATGCAAAACCATGATCACGTCTTGTCCTATAACATGTCACTCTACAACCTGAGCTACATCAACCCTGAATTATGTGGGAGATAAAATACAAAACATTAATATGCAAATGTCCTGTTGCCGATAGGGGTGCAAGTGTAGTATATGCTCTGATGGGTCGTATTTTGCCACCGTGTACAAATGACCGATATGGGCGTATTAGTTAGAGGATATGTTGGGATTGGCTCATATACTAAAGTGTTACCAAAAACCTAACCTGTGTCCAAATATCCAAACCTGCTAAAAGTTAAGATTATCATGTTGTAAATAGGCCCTACACCATATTCAACAAGTAATTTCAAATTCCTTTAGTTATACAGATTTTTAAGATTTTAGTTTTGTCGGGGCCTGGTTACTGTAGCTCTTCGCCTCTTAAGTATCTGTCTGTACTCCGTGACCTACTGAACAAACCTACTATCTATGAAAACCCACAGATATGAAGCTGTATATGTGTGTTGCTAACGTGTAAAAGCATCAGTTTTCAAATATCCCAGCATATTAATATTGTTCTGAAGTCATAACAGTAAAGTAATTGTGCGAAAATTACACTTTATTAGCAGAAACTCTGTAAATTTGTGTGAAAAGGATTAAAAGTTGTCAGAGTTTTACTGCCTTCTTTCATTTGGATACTGCAGTAATATGTACTTGTTGGTAAGTATTTTGTGTCTTGCTAAAAAGTGCACCCAGGTACGTTTATGCCATGAGACCAGGCAGTTTATGTTATATACAACATCTTTCAAGAGTCACAAAGAAATGTATACTCGGTGTATGATTTCAGAAGCAGCTCAAGTTTATTAAAGTCATACATGCTTTGTGTAACAGACCAAAGACAATATTTACAAAAAATTTTCACCACTGTTTAAGAAGCTGATTTGTAAGATTTTTTAAAAATTATTATTTAATCCACTAATCTAATTCCCAAAAATTGGTTTAGGGATTCGTTTCCCAACTGAAATGATCTGATTCTAAGGAATAACTCACTGATCAAAAACTGTCCGTGATAACGCTAAATTTATAGCGTGACTTCATAAGAAACACACAGACCATTTTTATGATATGTTCATGACTGAAATCTTTAGTCCTCATGCCTTTGATATAAAATATTTTGTGTTATACAATAGTTTTTTTTTTTGGTTTACAGTTATATTCAAGTTAGATGCAAACAAGCTTCACTTTAAACCAACTGTAAGGTGGTTCTTTGTAAACATTGCACACAAACTCCATGTCAACCACTCATTTGATTAAAATCTCCATTCACTCAGTAACGGGCACACCAGCGCTCCACAATGCCAATGTGCACTAGGCCTTGGCAATGAAGCCTCATGGGACTGTCCTTGAATGTCCCACAGGCTGTCATGGAGACAGACATGCGGGTATTTACAGCCCGCTTTCTCTTGCCTCCTGTCCCATCTCCTGCTGTCCAGTCTGGGGGTGGGGGTGGACGGTCAAGGCTTTTGTGGTTTGCATTCTGGGTTTATTTTCCCCTCATTGCTGCTGTCTGCGTTGTGAATCTCATTTGGTGGTTTATGGAGATTGACCAGGCAGGAGGTGTGCGGGTTTGTTGGCCTCTTTACAAGGCCCATCTGGACAGGTCTCCAGCCCAATAAAGCATCAAAAGCAGCCTGGTATAAATCCACTATGAGGTTCCCTGGTCTGCAGCAGGTGTGTGTCTAACATGCCATTGCTATGTCCGAGTAAACATGACAGTGCATCAATGGACACTCAACTCAGGATTCGAAAACACAATCAGACTGGTGAGATTAAATTACTTCTAACCAGATACAATCATTTTCTTTAAGCATGATGCATGATGCAAAGTGTAAGTTGGAAACACCTAAATAAACTAACATGTGAAGTGTCCTAATGCTCATAATTTTAGCTCCTCCCAAATGGTGTCAAGAAGTCACAATAATAAAGCCCTGAGTAAAACAGGTTCACCCAAGATCTACATGTTTGAACGTGCAATCTATGTGAACTTAAACGCTCTCTCAACGTCATATGGACGCTATAAGGATCATAGGTTTGGATGTGAAGAACAGATGTCAGTAACTTGACAAAAATGTATTTGAGGTGTGAAGAACATGTGTCATGTTGAGTAATATAAATGATATAAAAACACGAATATGAATTCAGCATATACTAGATGGCAATAAATCTGAGTAGGTTCTGTAGTGTGTAATCTGCCATTCAGAGATTTTATAGACTTGTGTTTCATTATTGTCTTTCATTTACAACCCGGTTAGGACATTAAAAATATACAAGATTGCAAGACCTAAGATGTATCTGAAAGCAGCATACGGATCGCTGGGGTAAAATTTCCATCTCTAGAGTGCAGTCTATCAGTGTAGACCTAGAGAATGTTCTCTGTCTGAACATGATGAACAAAGACTCCCAGAGGGGAACTCTAAACTCAGTAAAACTCGACCAAGGAGAACACTGGAGTTTACGAGAGAGCTGGAAGAAACTTCACTGAGGAAAGCAGAACAAAGAGGCTCATCAATTTCAACCCTTGATAACTCGGCCTTCCTACACCATCTCCACCACCACCACGGTGAACAACTGCCACCATATCTTTGACGTACCTCTATGTGACGTTCGTGCAACAAACAATCACAGGATTCTAAAGATCAAAGGGCTTGATCTTCTGAGCTGCCCTGCAACAGCTGAGATTGGCTGGAATTGGAATGACATGCAGTATGTAGAAAGAGATCTACAACTGATCCTAAAGCAACAGGCATGCCCACACCTGTTTTTAACAGTCACACCACTCCAACCAGCTAAGACTTGCCCCCCACAAACAGACACAAATAAAAATCTCACAGTGTTGACATGAGATAATGTAAGTTCTGTGATGGTGAAAGAAAGAAAAAAACACTTGTGTAATTGCTTCTTGCCTGTGAACAGTAACACACAAACCGGTCAAACAGGACAGGCACTTGTAACATCAATTAGCAAAGATGTTGTACATGTATGTGTGTGTTTGTCTGTGACAGGTGCTCTGAAGTCCAAGTTCATGATCTAATGAAACATTATGATCTTAATAACAATAAACATTTAAAACATGCATTTTATGTGTATGAACTATACAAATAGTGTGCTGTAATTTAATGAATCCTTTCAGATTAATTGCATAATAAAGTCATGGAAATTATAGGTTTATTTAAATATATTCAGTCAACAACATTCATTAAATATGACATTTATTTAACTCATTTAACTAACAGCCAACTGCTGACTCATTTTGATTAAAAAAAAAATATCGGTCACACTTTATTTTAAGATCCAAACCATTAACTATAACCTCAGTAAACTCTTAATATGCTGCTTATCAATCATTAGCAAGGTATAGTTTAGGTATGCTGGGTACACAGTTTAAAATAAAGGTGCTTCACGATGCCATAAAAGAACCTTTTTGTCTAAATGGCTCCATTAAGAACTTTTAACATCTGAAGAACATTTCTATTTCACAAAAGGTTCTTTGTGGCAAAAGAAGGTTCTTCAGATTATAAAAAGGTAAAAAAAAGAGGTGGTTCAAAGAACCTTTTACTGAATGGCATCCTTTATGACATCGCTGTGAAGAACCTTTAAAGCAACTTTTATTTTTTAAGATTATAGGATTAGGGATGTTATGGTCATGCAGAATATGCTTTACAAATACTAATAAACAGCTAATATGTTAATAATATAGGCATGCTAATAAGCAACTTAATTAGTGAGAACTGGTTGCCAAAATATCCATGTAATATATGATAACTAAAAGTCTTGTCACCTAACTCGACTGTTTATTATAGTGTTTATTATAAGTGGCCAGGGGATAAAATACTAAAATGTAACTATACAGACATAATTTTACATTTTCTATGCTGTCTCTGTCCTATGTACATTTCAGAATATATTCAAGTGTACATTAAATGAATAAAAGCAGTTCTTCAAAATATCTCTATATATAAAAAAAATAAATAAATATCCTGTATAGGTTTAGAATGACAAAATTGCAAGCAAATAAATGTGTCACATTAGGTGTGTGTATGTGTGTGTGACCATACAGGCTCAAAACCCTGAATACAAGAATGTGTCATCCCATTCTCCTGGTTAATAAAGACAGCTGCTTATTATGTCACACTGGTTTGATAATGCACTTGACAAATGCAAGATTGCAATGTATTCCACCTATTCCCATTATTACTGCTGTGAGAATGACGATTATGGTACCTCAATAGAAGAAAAAAAAGTATAAAACCAATTCTCCCCCTCCTCTTCTTCTTCTCTCTCTCATGTGCACACAAGCCCTTACAATATTTCTCTGAAAAGGCTTTGCAGTGATTAAAACCCCTTTTCCGCTGGGTCCCCCAAGTTGAAAATAAAGGTGCATCCTGGGAACAATGATGTAGTGGAATGTAGCCCCAAACCCCTGCATGCTCCACTCTCTCCTCTAATAGAAAAAAGAGCTCCCAAAGACGCTTTTGATGTCCAGTCTTATGCAGACAAACAGCTGCACAGCACTTATGAAAGCCTTTTGCTTTCGCTAAAAGACTGAGAGCCTGCGAGGAACACTGGCGGAAAGATGAATACGGGTCTGAATTGCTTCTTAAATAAAGAGGAAAAAGAGATTGGCGCTAACATCCAAACCTAGCTGCCCAGAACATGGATAAAGCATACGGCCATAAAGAGTGTGAGAAATCAATTTGCTTTCTAAGGAGCTCTTTGTAAACAGGAACATTGTGCTCATTTTGCTACGCTGGTGGCAGAATAGACTTTTCTTTTGTAAATGGAACAGCTTTAGTATACAATAGCCGGAGGGGGGAAAAACAGCCTGAATTCAATCCATTGATTTAGGTTTAGGCCTAATGTGTTGATGCAGCAGAATAAACCCATGTTTAGGTGTCACAGGAGCTCTGTGTTTAGTTTTCCTTCCCCTTTGCTCCTACCGCTTCACTGTCGGCCCCTCCTACGACCTCCTATTCCTCTGCGTCCCTTGAGTCGGTTACATAACTTATTTCCACTGACCTGCCCTCGTCTTTTCCTGTGCACACACACACACTCAGCACTCTAACATATTTCTCCTGGATAATTCAGCTGGAGATTAGAGAGCCTCTGGGTCAAACCCTCCCCTGCCTGGATCGCATATGTGGGTCTTTTCAGAGGTCTGGACTTCATCCTTTTCTCCTTGGTGTCCCGCACACGCAGTATCAAGCTTGCAAACCTCCCTACGTCTGCCTGTATTTTAAAGCCTGTCAGTTGAATGCATTAGAGTGTAAAGAATGAATTCTTGAAAACAAATAAAAAGGTAAAAAGATAGTAAGCTCTCTATATTCAACGGTTCAACATTGACAGGGGCCGTAACATTTTTGGGATGATCAAGTAGGAAATCCAGATGGGTGAACTCTGAGCACCTTTAGGTTATATGATGGGCCTGATTTAGCATTGTCTATAAACACGTTTCAGTATGCATCTAACTACTTATTAAGATTTGTTATTATGATTGATACCTTACCCGTAGTTTGTAAGATATTTCTGGAGCTCACTCTCTGTCTTTTCTGTGCTTCTTCCCCCTATGGTGTTTTCTGATGTCCACTGAAGGATCTCAAGAGGGGAGAATGCGTCATGGGCTGGTTATTAAATCCCGTTTTCAAATAATATTTATGAGAGGGGGCGTTTATATGGCCTATGACATCAGAGGCAGAGGGGGGAGTTGAGTCAGGGGAGAGGAGATCTTCCTGAGATGGAATACATCTGGAGAGAATATTATCCAGCCCTTGCCTTTTGCCACATCCATATATGCGAAGATACAGCTGTGAGCACACATAAATTTAGCCACACATTGCTTCTATATTTCTTTGACTTATTAATTCTGATCTTATGTTTTTTTAAATAGTGCTGAGCATGCATACACATTTCCTGATTTGACTCGGATTCAAAAGCTCTTGATTAGATTCTAACTTGAATTTGGTTTGACTTCAATTTGTTCACTCTCAGAAATAAAGGTACAAAAGCTTTTACCTATTAGGTTCAAATATGTAAACTTTAAGTACTAATGTGTGCCTTTAAGATACCAAAATGGATCTCTTTAGTTACAAACATGTACCTTTTGAAAAGGTATCACCCAGTGACAGCTTTTGTAGCTTTATTTCCGAGAGTGCTTATTTTTCTTAAACGCATATAAGACAAACCCTCTCTCAGTAATTGCTGTAGATTATAGAGTATTCTGAGTATTTTTGCATAAAACTCCAGAGAGCTTTTGTCAGATTTAGCTCACACCAAATTGTTCATATATAAAATATTTCATTTATCGATTAAAATATTTAATCTCTGGGTATGGAAACAATGATAACTATATAGTAATTTAGCAACTATTAGTCATTTGTTTATAAATTGTGACTACACTTAACTCACACTCAATAAAAAGACATTAAATATAAATATGTCATTATAAAGACAAATTTTGTAATACAGACATTCAATTTTAATGGCAAACTTAGGACTTCTTTGCCATGTGAGATAGCAATCAAATGGAAAAGTCAGTATTTTCATTCAATACTGTGTGATGTATTTTCATGTTTATATACATTCAGCATTATTGCAAATCTAATCATGCAAAAGTATCTGTCAGAGACACTGTTGAAATATTACGTTAACGATACCAAACCATAAAATCTAGGAAAACCATCAGCAGAACGGTTCCCCACTGCAGCTGTCCATATGTCCTTCATCACTACAGCTCGGACCAAAAATAACTCTCGATTTACAAAAGCTGAAAGTCAGAAGAGATCGCCACACATGGTACAAGTTAGCACGGTTTACAATATTCTATTACCCCCACACAACTTCTCTCCAAACAAGTCAGATTGATTTTTCATGGAGAAGATTATGAGTAACTCACTCAGTATGTGCTTTATTTATAAACCCATGGGAGCCATCTTATGGAAACTATTTTCCAGTGTGGGCTTTGCCAGTTCTGTAGCACAGGGCCTGGGCATAAAAGAGAAATGTTCTTTTTATGCTGATCTGTCATAAGGTTTGTTTTGTCTGCTGTAATTAAGATCTGGATTTGGATTCATAAAAATCATTTTGGGTTCACTTTATTTTGAACACAATTTGTTGACTTTAAGTAACATTGCACATACGTATCCGCTACCTCTCATTGGGGTATTGGTAGAGTAGACTGTAGAATAAGTTGGCATGTGCTCGCAAAGTTACTTATAGTCAGTAGAATGTCTGTTGGGAGACCATCACCATAAGCAGATATTAATCAGACAGTCTACTAATAGACTAATGAGAGTTAGTTGACATTTAGATGCAGCGTTACTTATTCTCAACAGATTACTCAAAGGGGACCATCAAAATAAAGTATTACAGAGATTTCTGACATCTTTCTATGAATAGGATTAGTAGAAACATCTGAGATCAATTGAGCTTAGTGATAATTTTGGAAGTATATTTTAGACAAACATTAACATTTAATGAAACATTAACTGAATATAACACCAGAGTGATAACAACAACTTCCAAAGAGTTCACACACCACACCCACTCAATGGCTACAATAGCTGTTTTCTTACACTTAAGACTTGAGCACAGACATTATTTTCCTATTGGCCTATATGTGTCAGGCTGAACGATTAGCTTAACCCTTTGTGTTATTCAAACAAAGAATGAGTGAGTGGGGTTACCCAGAGCCAGCGTACCCATGAGAATCAAAATCAGGTGTGACAGGGTGTGGAATCTCAGCTAAGTCAGAGATTTACTGCAAGTTACAATTAAGCTTTCTGCTCATCCTGCCTCTTCATGACAAATGACTCATAATTACCTGCTGAGTCCTGTTGATTATGGTACAAATTCATCACCCTTTCGGTACAAAGACTAGGCTTCAAATTTCAATATTCCATTTCCTATAGAAAGGATTAACACGATCGAGTCAAAGTTCACATCATCATGATCATTCCATTTAGATGTAAAAAACTATAAGTGCAACAAAATGAAAATGATGACTTGAATGGAACCGTTATGACTACATGCCAGTGACTCCAGCCATTGGGATGAGTAACTTGATTACAAACATAGCAATCCGGTGCAAGAGGGGAAATCCAACATTTTGAATATGGTTTGGGCTGACAGAGCATCTGTAAATAGAGTTCCCATCCGGCCACAAACCGTCCATCTCTTCCAAGTGCACATTCGAGAGTGACACGCAGGTTGCTAGTTTATGGCTGCACAAGCCTGCGGTCGCACCGGAGGATCATAAAACACGTTAAAGATGGAGTGACAGGGTAAACCTAATGTCTGTCTAGACCCTGCACCTAGCCTGACCTTTATTTAACTCACCGCAGTTAGTGGCCAACAGTTGGTTTGTGCGTTCTGCCTCATCATGACAAGCAATGTTGCACAATATGTGGACACAATTAAATTTTGTTATACTATTTGTGCAGGTTTTTGTCCTCTGGAGTGTGTGTAATGCAATTACATAAGCAAATGGTAAAATTACACTTGGACATGTTTTGTGTGAGGCACTAGTCACCCCCCTGAGTGTAAGCAATGACTTGTTTTAACCACATTTAAACATTAGTCATCTGACCTGGAGCAGGGAAATAAATATTGTGCAACTGAAATACAACAAAAGATGAGAGTTGAATGTCTTTACATTCAGTTTTGTGAGCAACACATCGCTACCAGTTATGCAAATTTCTGTACCTTGACAGTCAATGTAAGCCTCAAAAAGGATATTTTTTGGCGGCAGCTCTGATCCCTGACAACATTTTCATTGGCCTCTCCACAAAATAATTTGGGTCACAATTTAGGCTATCAGTTCTTATTATTAACTAACTATTATTATGATTTTTGCCTCAGTAAACTCCTCATTCGCTGTTTGCTAACTGATAGAAAGGTAGTTTAGAAAACAGCTCAGACTTACACTTTAGTCTGGGACAAGGTTTAAAGCTTGTTTGTAAAACTGGGGCCAACTGTTTAAGTTAGCAAGACTTAAAATGGCTGTATAAATACATTTTCAATGTCAATGCAGCACTTTTTTCACCGACTGGTCTGAAAACTGGCCCATGGCCAGCAAGCATCCTTATTGTCGAGTCCTGCTCAGTATGTTCTTGTACAGACCACTCAGGTCATTCTGTCCCAGGTCATTTGTTACAATTTTGAAAGTTGCTCCTCTTGGCCTCTAACACACAAGAAATAGTCACACTGCCAGTGAACACGCATACAAACTCCTGAAACACATGGACACAGATACACACGCACACACACAGCTGAAGCATCAACACACAAAGAGAGCCTCTTAGATGGAGCGGTGCGGCATCCACAAAGCGCTCAGAACAGTGCTGCGATTCATCTTCTTATCGCTATCCAGAGGCCTGTGAATGGGCTGCTTCAGAGGAGTGGGGACTCTGGGTAATCTGACTCGCTGCTGTTTATCTCTGAGGTTGGGGGGGAGTGGGGGTTTCACAGGCACACAGAACGGTGTGGGGCAGGCAGGAAGGGGGTCAGGGCACATTGGGGATGCTGGTGTGCTGGGGTTGACAGCTGCAGATGACGCTGAGTGATGTAACCCCAGTGGGCTGCAGATGTTGAAGAACACAGGAAACTGCTCTGAGAGCGCTGTCATTGACCCTTTCCCCAGTGCCCCCTGACCTCTCCAGGTGGACAGACCTAGAGTCCTGCTGAGCAGCCAGCACTAGCATAGCCGACAGCAACCGGGTAACTTCCCCTCCCAGGACTCATCCCTCAACGCTGGAAAGGACATAGGAAACTAACCATAGCAAAGCACTGGTGTAAGACCATCAACACAGATAAACACCCTCCACCACTCCAGAAATTTTTATGTTAGCCTTCCAAAGAGGTGACGTTCATATTTTGACAAAGTTGTGGAAAGATGGAAGAGATAGAGATGTAAGAGG
This sequence comes from Enteromius unitaeniatus, assembly GCA_032359435.1. Taxonomy (NCBI): domain Eukaryota; kingdom Metazoa; phylum Chordata; class Actinopteri; order Cypriniformes; family Cyprinidae; genus Enteromius; species Enteromius unitaeniatus. The sequence continues at coordinate 9,223,474 of JAUMHI010000053.1, read as the reverse complement.
AGAGCTTGGAGCTGACGAGAAGGGACCTTCCTGTTTCTGAAGGAGATGAACAGTGGGGGGTCCAGGAGTGGTCATTGAGATAAGATTTCAGGAAGCAGCATGGAGAGAGAGAATCAAGAGGGATGCACATTTAATCAAAATAAAACAGAAACAATGATATGGGATAATGTAATTTTTTATTTTTTTTGTAGTCCTTTAATTGCTCATTTTACGTTAGTGTGTTTTATTTAAAATTAATCGTTGTTTGTATAATTATGATTAAGACTGAAGAGTAAAATTATCCCTTGTGTGACCTTTTGGTTTGGACATTTTGTCCATTTTATTTCATTTTTTTTGCCTGTGTTATTTCTAACTGCAGACATTTTTGGGTATTTTTGTTGGAACTTTAATATTTCACCCTCATTTCCTTCAACAAATCTATTTTACACTAGGTACAAAATGT
>JAUMHI010000053.1:9198218-9212712 GCA_032359435.1 Enteromius unitaeniatus | reverse complement strand
ATCAGTCCGCCGAAACTCATCCAGTGAGAAACGTTCCGCGGTGCAAAAATAAGTGCGATTAAAATGCGTTAAAAAATTTTACGCGTTATTTTTGTGTAATTAATTAATTTAAATTAACGCGTAATAAGTCCTAGCCCTAAAAAAATATTCTTATTCACCATCCCCCACTGTGTCTTACTGTCAAATTGGCACCAGACTCATCTGAAACAATGCATGCCAGCAAATGAAAACATTCCAATGACAGGAAATGGCAGAAAAGAATATCCTGCCCCTGCATTGTCCAAGCGGTCTGCTTTAAATAATTTTTACAGCTCCATTTTCTGTGGAAATAATTTCACTTCCTATAAAAATAAACCACAACCATGGGATTCATTGTTCATCCAAGATATGCGCAGTTCGGCACAACTGAGCATCCGCGCCAGGATCAGTTTCCCCTTTCAAATGGAAGAAGCGGATACATATTAAGCCGTTTTGTTGTCACTAATTGTGTTAACATGAATTTATATAACCTTATTTACCCTTGGTGTGCACTGTATCAAATGTGTGACCTACAAAATGGTCCATTCATATTCCTTTTGCAGATGGGAGCGTAGTGAGAAAGAGGGAGATTTGGGCAACTGTGGTTTCTCATATGGCCTACATTTATTCAGAGCTCAAAATATAAACCATGGACATTTGACCTCTCTGTCTGTTACTCAGCAGATCTAAAAGTAGTAATAAATGCAGCCTGAAGGGTGAAAAAGGCAGAATATATGGTTTGTTGGAGCCACAGCTTGGTGGCTTCTTATTCCGAAGCATTTAGAGGGACAGGAACGGCATGTCTGTCTCTAGAATCATCACAGCTCAGGGACTGCTAGTAAAGATCCTTATTCACTGGCCACAGAAACCACATTCTCCAGGAACATCATCCTTGTTCACACACATAACATCCACAGGAATTGACAAGAACGGCAAGAATTACTGACTAGAAACATCACAGGCATGTATTATTTAATCTCTACAATGCACGCAGAAGCCTGTCAGACACTGAAGGAGACATGGAATAATGATTAGGATAACGGTTATGTCTGGGGAACAATGAATAGTACTCGAGATGTTTCCCAGGTGCTCTCAGCTCCGTAAAGATTTTGTCTCAGCTAAGCATCTAAGAAGCAAAAGTCTTGATTTTTTAACAGATAGATGTCTAAAGCTTCCATTCGATTAGAAGTTCTATTACTTTCAGTCATGCACCTCCAGGAAAAAAAAGTGCAGCCTTTGTGATTAAAAGGTCTCTGTGAAGCATTCCTCAGTGATATGTTTGACGCAGGTTATCTTGGCTCAAATAAGGGTGAAAGGGAATGAGGTTCAGTCACTGGGGGAAAAAAACTGATAAGAAGAGAGAGATTATGATAGCATGTCAGTTCCATCATGCAGAAAGCAGCATTAGGTACATCTCCAAGTTTAATCCAGGCAGTTTGGCGTGTCGGTTTTCACTACTTTGTATAAATATTAAATTACTTCTAAAATTCTTTTTCACAAGGTGGTTTTAACAGACAGTGTCGAAACATTACGAGCTTCCCAAAAATCTTGATACAAAAAACTAATACAATGCAAGTCATGTCATGCCAAGAATTTTTCATTTTTGAAAGACTATGAATCTGTGGTTGAAACGCTCAACTTTGAGGGTTAAAATTAAAAATTAAATTTTTTTTTTTTTCAAGATTCGTGACTCTGAGAGAATTTGAAGTACTGCCAGGGTTTTAATCAGGAATTTCACTGCATATTTCTCCAATTTATCTCTGAGTCATACCTAAAACGAAAACCAGATGCTCCCTATTAGAGAATTCATTTAAAATTGAGCTAAATTTTTGCATCTATGACTCTTTAAGAAAGCGTGAAGAGGAATATGAAGAAGCACCAAATGATGTCTCAGTGGAGAAGGGGGAGGAACAGAATGTTGTATGTGCAAATCACCCAAGCAGCTGTTAGAGACTCCGCCAAAGTGAGAAAAAACAGAAATTAAATCTTCTTACTGCATGAAAACACAACATTGTGTAAACAAGTAAGTGCAGAATGTACTTATGATCTCCGTTGGCAAAATGAAAGTGCTGTACCTGACTAAAACCTCTTGACACAAGTCATATCGAAAGATCAGTTGCCTCATGGACTGAGATGAGTAAGATTGATTGGTAACTGCGCTATCCGTTAGTGCTCAAATGAGTAGTTCAAAGCGATGTTTTAAACTGAAGTATGGCTGGTAATGGACATTCAGGCCCAAACATCAGTTCCCTGATCTAAGACATCATTTCCCAAGAGAAGAACTCCAGCAGCCTGTTCACAGGGCATGATGGGTAAAGTTACATGTGTGTTTGTGTAAAGGAGCTAAAGCTGATGTTATCCATTGTGCAAATGGTTCGTATTTTATAGACAAACTGCTGAAGGACACATATGAGTAACAGATGTACTAAACTGGTTAACTAGCACTAAATCCCAAGTGAAGATTTATGATGACTATTTTCATGAATCACAGATGGGCAACCAGAACATAGCTCCAAGCAGCTTGTGTTGTTATTAATACTTTAATTTTAACATAACAACTTTGTATTATTTTTTTAGACATTTAAAGTAACAGTATGTTTTTACCTTACTTTTAAAATAATTCTGATGGTACACTGAACAAGGCAAATGCCTATTGTTTCTTTCCACACTTAGGTGCTTGAAAGGTGCTTAAAAGGTTCTTCACAGTGATGCCATAGAAGAACAGCGCGTTTCAGCGCGTTTCTGTGTTTGCAGCACTTTTCCATGTTTGCATGCCGTACGTGTGTTTGTAGAACGTTTCTGTGTTTGCAGTGCGATCATGTGTTTGCAGCGCGTTTGTGTGTTTGCAGCACACTCGTGTGTTTGTACCGCGTTTCTGTGTTTGCAGCACTTTTACATGTTTGCAGCCCGTCGTGTGTTTGTAGCATGTTTCTGTGTTTGCAGTGCGATCGTGTGTTTGCATCACGTGCGAGTGTTTGCAGCTCGTTTCTGTGTTTGCAGCACTTTTCCATGTTTGCAGCCCATACGTGTGTTTGTAGCATGTTTCTGTGTTTGCAGTGCATTCGAGTGTTTGCAGCACACTCGTGTGTTTGTACCGCGTTTCTGTGTTTGCAGCACTTTTACATGTTTGCAGCCCGTCGTGTGTTTGTAGCATGTTTCTGTGTTTGCAGTGCGATCGTGTGTTTGCATCACGTGCGAGTGTTTGCAGCTCGTTTCTGTGTTTGCAGCACTTTTCCATGTTTGCAGCCCATACGTGTGTTTGTAGCATGTTTCTGTGTTTGCAGTGCATTCGAGTGTTTGCAGCACACTCGTGTGTTTGTAGCGCGTTTCTGTGTTTGCAGCACTTTTCCATGTTTGCAGCCCATACGTGTGTTTGTAGCATATTTCTGTGTTTGCAGTGCGATCGTGTGTTTGCAGCGCGTTTGTATGTTTGTAGCGCGTTTGTATGTTTGTAGCGCGTTTCTGTCCGTATGTGTGTTTGTAGCACGTTTCTGTGTTTGCATCGCGTGCGAGTGTTTGCATCGCGTGCGAGTGTTTGCAGCGCATTTCTGTGTTTGCAGCACTTTTCCGTGTTTGCAGACTGTACGTGTGTTTGCAGTGCATTCTTGTGTTTGCAAGCCTTTCTGTGTTTGGTTGCGTTTGCGAGAATTTGCAGCGCCTGTGTTGTCAAACTGTTGAAGATGTTTTCTTAATGCATTGTCATTTTTTTCTGTTTGCATGTGTTTTCTTAAGTTGCAGCACGCTGAGCTCTCTCGGCCACTGTAAAATTGCACTAAAAGAGCAGATTGGTTTACAATAGCAACAAATGCACATGTACAACAATTCACGCAATTACAACAGTGATACATTTATGATGATTATACTCACTTAACTGAAGGGGGCTCCAATGTCATAAAAATACACAAAAATAAAGTTACTTTAACAAACAACTTTTTAAACAAAATATTTATAAAAATAATAATTTTTAAAGTAATAAAATACTATTATTATTTTGTTTTATTTTGAGTTTTACTGCAAAGTGAAAACACTTTTCAACCTGGCACTAGTTATAGTGATATTGATCATGCTTGAATGCAGCATTTTTAATGAAGGCCATTTAGAGCAAGTTATTAATTCTGTGTCAGTCAATCCTTATAACATTAGGGACCATCAACCTGATATGTTATGCTAAGTAGCTAGGCTTTTTTTAGCTATTAAAATGGCCCTGGGGGTCTTTGAGACCTCAAACAGAGCATGAGGGTTAACCATGGTGTTAAAGAATTCAAGAAAAAAGAAAGATGTGGAAAGGGAGACCAAGAGGGAGAGAGAGAAATAGGAGAGAGGTACTGTGAGGAAGCTCTTGGCTCTGCTTGTCTGCACTTGCACACCAGATGCGCTCTGCCTCGGCTCTGGAATGTGTTTGTGAGAGCAGTTTAACCACTGACCCACCCAACCATTACCACAGAAATCTGATCCAGACAATCCACTCAGCCTCCTTCATTGTGTGTGCGTGTGTTCTTCTCTCTATTATCTTGCTTCCTCTATCTACTTTCTTTCTCTCCTTCTTTCCCAAAAATGTGCCTAAACCTATTTTTCAAATTTGGTTCCCACAAAGTTCTCTTTCCTTTAACCACTGATTACTCAATGTGTTCACTCAAACACACACTTCACAAGCACAGGTTCACACTCATACACAAGCACTCATGCTGATTGCATTTTAATGGTAATCCATGAGCCGTGACAAGGCAATAAAATAAAACTTGAGAAGTTAAAGATGGTCATTCATTCCGCACATAAAGGCAGAGGAGGGAGATTTTCTTAATCTTCCCTATTGAGTTCAAGGCTTTTATAAGTGATATGCATTTTAAACTCATGCACAAAGTCAGTCATTTCAAAAATAAATGTAATTTTATGTTGCTTTATTCATTTAATAAGTATGAGCATCTTCGAATATGATTAGCTGTGGAGCAAACAGCATTAAGTTGTATGATATTCTGCGAAATGGAAATAAATTGACATAATAAATACATAAACCTGTTTGTTGTGCATTTAAAACAAAATTAGACCGACAGATTTAAAGAGACTGTAATCATAAAAACACATGGATTAATTTATTCCAGAATTCTCCTCTAGGTCTATTTTCCAATCAAGAATCAAAAGTGGTTGTTTTGTGGGATTTTGACATGACACTTTTGGCAGTGCTTGAGCTTAGATGAAATCGGATCAGACCAAAAGATTTGACAAGGCAGTGCTGTTTATATGTAAATGTGATGTTTACATGTAAATGTGTGCCAAGAACATAAATTTAAAACGAAACATATGAAATCATTGCTGCGATGAGTTGTTTCTGGATGACTAATAGGCTATAGCTCTACATCCAACACAGACCTCTAAACCGTGTGAGGAAAAACAGACAACAGTGACTTTTAAGACATCAATGTAAAGTTTATTAATCATGGACGACACTGACAAAAAGTGTTTTTAACTGTTTTTACGCATTAAAATATTCACGGTAAAGAAAACATACAGTTAACCAGCAAAAAAAGAGACAAGATAGAAGAAAAAACACAAATCACATTTCTGAATGTATTATTTCTGGATACATTCATCCCTGAAATCACACCTCAGAGTAAATAACGTTCCCGAGGTTTTAACACGTGGCGAATGTCTCAAGATTGGGTTGCTTTGCTGAACCTAATGCAATGCTGCCCCCTACAGGCTCCTGGCCGCCATAGACCCAGACGCTAAGCATTGTTACTGTCCAGCCGTGTTGTTCGTTCACACACAACGCACTTCCCACGGTTTGTCCACACAGGTACTGCTCAACAACAGTGCACTCGCAGCAGTGTGAGCTATGAAGTCTTGTATCTATTTCCAACGTATGCTTACTTGTGACCGTCTACCAAACACCACCCTTATGTGATTTTACAGAGACATCGCTATGTTTTAATCGGGCAAAACTCTGCTCCAGGTGAGGCTCGAACTCACAACCTCGGCATTGCTCTGCTTTGTACTGCTGTATAAGTACCGCGCGCTAACCGATTGCGCCACTGGAGCTCCGGCGCCATCATGCAATAACAGAGCTCAAGTGCGTGATTACGTATTTCGGAGTTACACGTGTTTTGTCACCTCACTTTTTCAATTGCCGTTTTAGAAGCACATATCCTGCATGACATTTATTGTGAGTTTTTATCATTTGAAATAAAATAGAATATATTCTTTTCCCAGTTGTATCCCTGTATATTGTGCAAATATTTCCCAATACTTTTAGAGTAGGCTACATCACTTCTCTGAAGTGACACCCCTTTTTTAGAATTCATCTCGAATCTTCCTAAAAATTAGTTTTTTGGTTTTTTTCCACCACATACAGTTAAATATGGGATATGATTAACGTTACAGATATGCGACCAAAATAAAATAATAACAGATATCAAACTTAAAGATCATTTGCTCTTCCTTTACTCCGCCCTAAATGGTCTCGTTTCACAGCAGCCCACTGGAACTTACACAATCGTTCTCTTAGTCTTCCGGTAACAATAACGACAAGAACTCCAGCTTTCATCATTTGGTAAGTCTAAAAAGACACTTAATCTATGTTGATTATATTTTCTCCATTATTTTGCCAAATATAGGCTGAAGATTAAGATTCTTCATTAAAAATAATTTATGGGGTATAATAATTTATACAATTCACTACTAGCTGAGCAGAATTCTTGTATTTAACTTACATATATTAATTTATTTTTAGGTTACTTTTCATCATGAGTAACATCACTTCCTGCACAGAACCTCAGATCCTTGTGAACTCAATTTTGAAGCCTGTTCTCATTTTGGAGTTCATCTTTGGGTTGCCTGGAAATGTGTTTGCTCTGTGGATTTTGTTCTTCAAGTCTCCATGGAAAGCCTGTAATGTGTATCTATTTTGCCTGGTGATATCTGACCTCCTACTCCTCACTGGGCTGCCTTTCCGCATAGATTATCTCTTTCGTGGTGAAGACTGGATATTTGGAGAATCATTTTGCCGCCTCATTCTATATATCATATCAGTAAACTACTCCGCAAGCATGGCTTTCATGTCAATTTTAGCCGTGGACCGCTTCTTCAGGATCCTTCACCCACACCATCGCATTTGTCGGATAAGTGTGAGACAAGCTTTAATGTTGGTTAGCTTGGTTTGGATGGTTGTTCTGCTCCTTCGCCTACCAACCGCTCTAGACCTGGTTCTCACATCACAGAAAAACTCTTCAAAGCTCACATGCCACAGCTTTCTCTCTTGGACATGGCCGTCGGTTCACATGAGGATATATCATTCGGTCCAGCTGATAGAGGTTCTGTTAGCATTTACACTGGTGGTCTTCTGTTTTGTACGGGTTTACTTTCACATCCAAGGACACCAGTCTAAGGGGGCACACCGCAGGGTGAAGCGGGCAGCAAGACTGCTTTTGTTTCTCATAATCATATTTGTTTTGTGTTTCTTGCCTACAGTCACTTTTGGCATCTTCCTTCAAGCGTTTTCCTGTTCGGAACTCCTCAAGGTGTGTTTTCATGCTTCTTTAGCTTTAACCTACATGAACAGTGCACTGGATCCAATCATCTACTGCCACATTAACGCTTGGTTTCGTGACACCCTAAAGGGCAAAACCAACTCATTAGGGCTGACAAAGTTCAAGATGAGTGCGAAAACTAACAGAAAGCGTTAATCAACCTGAAAAAACTGTGCACTGGGAGAATTAAAATGTGTCTTAAAGGTATAGTTCACTTAAACATGAAAATTCATTTATTTCTTATTTTCACATGTTGTTCCATACCTGTATGACGCTTTCTTAATGTCTTTTTCGGTTCTACAACAGTCGTACAGGTTTGGAACAACTTGAGTGTTTGAAAAATTACTTTGCATAATATATTATATATGATACTGTACATCTTTCTATAGTTTGTTGTCATGTTTTCAGCCTGTAACATGCATTTTTTTGTATCACTACACAGACGTACAATCTGTACTGCGCTTTTTTATTTAGCATTTTTCAGTAAATGTGCGACACACAATGAAATACAACAGAAATGTATGAGGCATAGAAAACAAAATAGCTTATTGTTTCACACTCACATGCTGTCACATTGCCCTTTGAAGTTAAAAGCTGATGATTTTCTCCGTTAAAAACATCCAAAGGGTATTACTGGCATCTGAAAGAGTCTTTAATGTCCAGGGGAACAGAATCATAGTGTCCTGAATTGAATATTTAAGAGTTGCAAAGACTGCTTTGACTTCCACAAATCATTACAACATCTCCAGTTAAAAGAATCTATTGAACATGCTCTCAGTTAAGACCACCTAATAGCCAGCAACTCAACATAAAACCCAGTCCTCGGTTTAATACGATATAAAAACAGCTCACAGACTTGTACTTGTCATGATACGCACAGAAGATACAGAGAAATAAAGGAAACCATTCAATGCAGAGCTAACTGAATTTACAAAGAGTACATTAACACTTCTCAAAAGAGTCTGTTGAGTGGTCAGCGTTGATCTGTACATGATACACATTTGGGGCATGGCCACTCGTGGAACCCTGTAAGTTTAGTTCCCATAGCCATAGATTCTCGTCAAACAAGTGCTTGGAGCTAATGTTGTATTGAAACGTAATGAGCATTCAGTGCTTAGAAAGATATTGAAACAAGAGCTTCAGGCTGCCGTCCAAGAAGGATCTGAATATACAAGTATCGCTTTATTGGGGTTTATTAGCTAAATGCTTTATTATTGTGAGCCTTTTGTCCTGAATAGGAAGCGAAAGTTTTAGAAGTAGACTAAAGAGGAATAAGAAGTGTTTTAGTGGCTTGTGGCCTGTGCAGCGCAGAGTTAGGCAGCAAATGAGATAGTGACAGAACAGGCTGAGGGAACAATGCGGGCGAGGGTCAGTCGTGGATGACGATTGGGCCTCGCATCCGTAAACTGGGGTGAGGGGGTGCCAGGACAGGTACCTGCGCTGGCCCCTGGGGGACCCTGCGCAGGCTGATCTGCTCACATGGTTGTCTGCACGCTCTTCTTAACTGTGAACGGGAGAGCAGCCGTCTGGCCTTCCTGAGGGAACAGGAAGGTAAAACACAACATATAACAATTAACAATATGTAATAGGTATGCATTAAATTGATCAAGACATCAAAAATCTATTTCAAATAAATGCTGTTCTTTTGAACTTTATATTTCCACAAAAAATTAAACAGTTCAACATTGATAATAATAAGGAATGTGTCTTGAGCAGCAACACAGCATATCAGAATGATTTCTTTATGAAAACTGGTTTAATGATGCTGAAAACCTTGCTTTGCCATCACAGGAATAAATGATATTTTATAGACATAAAAAAATGCATTAATATTTAACAATATTTCGTCTTTTTAATCAAATGCAGTAAGCATAAGAGACTTCTTTTAAAAACTCAATCTTACCAAGGCAAAATTTTGAACACTAGTGCATTAATGATTAAATATTTCAAATAGATATATGGTACTGATTATATATTTTAAAATATTAATTACAGCAACTATATATTTGACTATACCAAGTCATTGCAATAATTTAGAACGCAAGTATCACTGAATCCTCTGTATTGTGCAATAATTTGTGCGCAACAGGATATGACTAAAACACTGACAGGAAATACACAAAAGGAACTAACATGCTTTGTCGTATTTTACAAGCTTCGCAAATATGACATTGCGTACTATTTTATAAAACATCAAGACACTGTACAGATTGGGTTTTCCTAATATATAAGAGCTTGCAATTATTAAGCGAAGTAGCATAAATCGACATGGCTTAGTCACATAAATAACAAAATGTTCTATTAATGATCAGGTCCATATAGCAAAGAAAGAAATGAATGAATTGCTGGGGTCTAACGTTCATGCAAAATGAATGAGGCCGACAGGCATCCACAGGGGACAGCCCTTAGATTAGATTGGCCGTAATGAAAGAACCATTAACTGGGTCTCAAACAACAAATGCATGATGATATGCTGTGTACGTGCGCTTGCATTTATAGCATGTGTGTTTACTTTATAAATCACACAACGTTAACACAGATACACATATTCATTCATTACCAGCACAGAGCTGTAATACTACTATGATTAGGCTGCATGCTTTCGCAATAATTGATTTGATTAGTTCTATTGCAAAGCGACAGCAAACCTTTAGCGCTACACATATTATATAATGAGAAACATTCACTGCCTATTTTAACATCAACTCAAACATCGGAGAATTTTAGCAAGAGAGAGTCGTGACAGTCTGGTGTAAACCTGTTAGAGAATCAGGCCGAGTCCCAGACCAGATCCCATTTGTCTCTGGGTCTCTTGCCTAGTTAAAGGCTAATCTTTCAAAGCAGGGGCGCTAAATTTAGCCTAGCATCCGCTCCAGCGCTGGAGGCCATAGGGAGCTGTGCAAGTCATGGCTCATATGGATGTGGCTGTAATGGAGAGGCATTTTTCTTCAAGCTCCAGCTCACATCTACTTCTCAATGCCAAAGATATTAAAACCAAACCCCTTGCTGCTGTGGGTGAACTATTATGACTATCTGACTTCTGTCTGTCTGATCTACGTTAAGCATTAAAACAGATTTTGCAGGTTGAGGTGTCAAAAGCCACCAGAAAGGCAGTTCACATTGAATGTATAGGTTAACCAAGTGTCTCTTTTGGTCATACATTTCATACATTTTGCAAGACTCCACAGGTAATGTGGTTTAGGTTTTGTGTACGGTGCGTGCGATCTTACCATGTTCAGGTGTCTAACAGCTGCAGCAACAAAACGAGACAAGCAAACAGTCACTAAAAAGTAGTCAAAAAGTAGTCATGAAACAACAGGGCAAGTCACGTGTCCAATTCCCCCTGCTCAAAATAACATCTCCGTTTGGTTAATTTGAATCTAACTAGAACTTCAGAAACATTTCACATCCAGTCTGTACTTTAAACTCAGTGCAAACAGGGATGTCATTAGCATTGTGGATGTGTTCGATTCATGCAGAGTTGGTAAAAACTAAGCTATTAATGTCTGCAGCTCTTAATCCTTTCATTTTTCATTTCAGTTGAATGAGAATTAACAGCAAATAAAGTTAATCTTTTCATCGTATTACTGCAAAGTGATGGAGGATGGCTGTGGAGACCATCTCCAGTCTAAATAACACTGCCGAACAGTTATACTGAGAAATGTTGATATGACTCTACATAGTTATAAGGAAATAAAAAAAACACATTCACAAATGTAGTGAGACAAGTACACTGGCAATCAAAAGTTTGGACACAACTACTCGTTTTTGATTATCTTAAAATAAAAGAAAGAAAGAAAAAGAAAATGTAAATAAATAAAATACAATAATAAAATTACCCAAAAATAAATAAAAATCAGTTAGCAAAACAAATAAATCCTATATTTTATATACATGTAAAAAATATATGTAAATCTTTTCAGTATTTATAAAAATATTTTTAATTAATTACAGGTTTTAGGATTATCAGAATCCTAAACATCTCAAAAAAAGTTGTGTTCAAATTTTTGACTGGTAGTATATGTGTGTTTGTGAAGCATTAAGTTACCTGTGGAGTCTCATCTCTCTGGATTTAACCTAACCTCAATCTGCATCAGAATTTCTTCAGTTGTCTCTCCATGCCACCACAGATTAATGGGATCATGGGTATTGTTAATTATAGGATCTTTATTATTGAAAAATTGTCCCTGACATCTGAGATTGACTCGCCCATTTCCTACACTGACAACTCCGGCTTAGACCCTCTTACCCGCTACTGTCACTGGGTATGACCAATGCAGTAATTACACATGTGCCAATCCTGTCACCAAGATCAGTCACTCTTACATGAAGGTTGAATCAAAATGATGGAGACTTAATCAGATGTGTCATGCCATCTCAAGGGATAATCTCTGCAGGTGCCAATCATGGAAGAACGAGGTAAGGGCTGTTTTTTGACATGGAGTGTGTCTGCCCTGCTGTTTTCTATTAAATTTGTCTCTAGGCCCTATGTGCAAGCTAACCAAATGAGAGCACACAAAAGTGGATTTCAGTGTCCCTTTGTGAACAAGGCACGACAAGTTTAGGTTTCTAGAGGAGTGTGATGCCATGGGAAATGCTCCCAAAATGGACAGCGAGGTTGGTTTGCACACCTCGTCTCTCGGGAAACCAGAAAGAAGCTGTCATCAGGAGCATCGATCCAGTTAGGTCGTCTCTTGCGGAGCATCAGGCCACTGCCACGAGTGTTGGAGGCACCGGTGCTGCTTCCATTATGCTGCTGAAATAGGGAAGGAGATGGGCTTCTTGAAATATTTCCCTCTTGCAGAAAGGTTACAGACTAAATGCCCTCAGAGAACTTCGATATTAATTTTTATAGTTAGCATAAAACTTTTGGTAGAAGCCTAGAAGCTCAAGATTCCCAAAAGCAATAAATAAAAAATTATTTAGCAAAAAAAAAAAAACATCACATAAAATTGTGTTGCTGAGTTGTTATTGCGATGAAATTTATTATTTTTCTTGGAGAAAATTTAATTAATTTACAAAATTAATGGTAATTATGATCATTTGTATGTGCTTGCATTTTAAGTAGTCAGGTAAAAAACAGAATAATTTACCTATGGCTCGTTATTATTATAACCTTGTTGTTGTCTCTCACTAACTTAGTTACTTGTAATGAATTTTAAATCACAAGATGCACAAAAAAGCCTTATTAACAAAGCAATTTTCTTCTATTGTTTTCCTAGGTTGAAACTCAATTTGGGACCTATATATTTGTTTGGTCCCACAAGATGCAAATAATATCCATAGAGATAAACAACTGAAACAATAAAAAAACTTTTAATCTTCTTCAGTTTTAGAAGTGACAGGCCAAAAATGATGTGAAGGTCCATCCGCTACATTTACATTATTCATCTCATGGATGAACAGTGAATGCCTTTGTGTTTGCTTTGCTGTCTCTCACTTCTCATTTCCATTTCACCCGGCTGCAATAATCTGTGGGAAATCTCCATGTCTGGAGATTGAAGCTGTCACATGAACCAATTCAGAGCATCAACAGTATCTGCATTTGAATATGTTATAAGATGGAATCTCGCTCTCTCAGCAACACAAATGCTACTACGTTATTGTCTTCCATTCTGATGAAGCCACACCGATAATATAAACCCTTCTGCGTTGGTCGAAACCAGTGATACCAGTGAATCAAGTCATTGTTACTTACCAGAATGGGTCCCACAATATGGGCTGGATTTTCTATGATAAAAAAAGAAGTGCGTAGTATGAAATAGCATATATTACCATGCCACATCCTTCTTTGACATCTATACTCCTAAAAATAAAGGTTCGTTATGGGCATCTGTGATTCCATGTAGAACTTTTAAAGGGGTAGTATACCCAAAAAATGAAAATTCTGTTATTAATTTCTCACCCTCATGTTGTTTCATTCAGTTGTTCATTTTCTAAACACAAATTAAAATATTTCTGATGAATTCTGACAGCTCTCTGACTCTCCCAATCTTACAATCTGATCAAACTCGATCAAAGTCCAGAAACGTAGCAAGGAGATGTGACATCAGGGGTTCAACTGTAATTTTTATAAAGCTACCAGTACACTTTTTGTAAACAAAGAAAACAGAAATAATACCCTGATCTCATATTGATTATTTTATCTTTATATTATAAAGATAAAATATATAAATATATATATAAAATATTTTATTTTATTTTTTTAGTGGAAGTGCCTTAGCATGGTTCAAATCATACTTATCTGACCGCTACCGATACGTGTCATATCAATCACAAGTGCAATATGGAGTACCTCAAGGCTCAGTACTAGGGTCGTTACTTTTTACGCTTTACATGTTACCCTTGGGAGATATTATCAGGAGACATGGTGTTAGCTTTCACTGTTATGCTGATGATACTCAGCTCTATATTTCTTCTCAGCCAGGTGAAAGACACCAAATTGAAAACGGAATGCATAGTTGATATAAAAAATTGGATGTCAAGTAACTTCTTACTGTTAAATTCTGACAAAACAGAGGTGTTAATTATCGGACCTAAAAAACCCACACGTAATAATAAAGAAGACTGTCTAACACTTGATGGCTGCTCTGTCAGTTCTTCTTCATCAGTTAGGAACCTGGGTGTGCTGTTTGATAGCAATCTTTCAATTGAAAGCCATGTTTCTAGCATCTGTAAGACTACATTTTTCCATCTTAAGAACATATCTAAATTAGATTATTGTAATGCTTTATTGGGTGTTCTGCATGCTTGATAAATAGAGTACAGCTAGTTCAAAATGCAGCAGCTAGAGTCCTTACTAGAATCAGGAAGTATGAGCATATTAGCCCAGTTCTGTCAACACTGCACTGGCTTCCCATCAAACATCATATAGATTTTTAAATCTTGTTAATTACTTATAAAGCCCTGAATGGCTTAGCTCCTCAGTACTTGAGCGAGCTCTTATCACATTA
>JAUMHI010000053.1:9143512-9198118 GCA_032359435.1 Enteromius unitaeniatus | reverse complement strand
TTACACATAACACACTGATACACATTTATTAATCAAATCCGTTAAAGGAATGTTAGGCTGCATTAATTAGATCAGCCGGAAACGGGAACACTCCCCTTAACACACAATGTACTCGTTACATCGAAAAAAGAATGGCATCTACGCTAATATTAGTCTGTCTCTCTCTTATTCTGTTCCTCAGCCATATCCAGATCAGATGGTGTATCAGCACAAAGAGATGATCTTCACCGGAGACCAGAACACCTAGGTTTTTTTCCCCATTCTCTCATAGATGGGTTTTTGGTTCCTTGCCTGCTGTTGCCTCTGGCTTGCTTAGTTGGGGACACCTGATTTCTAGTGATTATCCTTGTTTTGAATACAGAGACCGCCTCTGCATTTGATAAATAAATAGTTTAATCTGGTCATTATACATTACCATCACTCTGTTCTCCTTCTTGATAATGTTCAGTGCTTTGCTACAATCTGTATTGTTAAAAGCGCTATATTAATAAAAGTGACTTGACTTTTAAAAAGTGAAAGTTCTTTATTGGCAAAGAACCCATGTTTTTTGATGGTGCCATTGCAAACCCCCCCTTCTTGAACCTTTATTTTTAAGAGTGGTATGTATTTTTACTGTAAACCCACCTTGTCCTTGAGCACTGGCTCTCCTCTCAGCAGATTCAACCCTGCTGTGGTGATGGTAGCTCCGTTTTCCCAACATGCCATGTGGGCCATGGCTGGGAAGAGAGGAAAGCAGGCGCCGTGGGGGCTGCACCTGTAGGCCAGGGGTGCGATGAGGCCTTTGAACATGCGTTGCTGGACGAGTCTCTGAAATGGCAGAATATTCACTGTCATCTGTTAGTTACAGCTCAAAGGAAACATTTCTAACGTCGTGTGGCTCACCGAGATACTGCAAGACGCTGGTCAGGGTGCTCCTCGGGGAAGATTTGGGCTTCATAGGTCGCCCTGTCATGCCCTCTGACACCCGGATCATATCTATTCATCGACCGGCAGTACAGAACAGACAAACGGAGATAGAAGCAAGTCAAAGAGCGGGAAAGAGACATTCACACTTAGACACCAACACGAACAGGTCAGCTTGATGGATGTTGAGACGATACACCAACCCTGCAGTGACTAATCTTTCTGACCGGACAACGATATTCATGGGAGCAGCTAGCAAAATCAAATCTCATTTGCTGCTTGGTTCGTTCTTTAGGCCCTAGTGAACATATTTCTTCCCAGTGAACTCCGGAACATTGATCTGACCACAGTGAACCCATTAAACTCACTCCAACTTTCTTCGTTTGGTTTTAAAATTCATTAAAACTCCAGAGGAGTCGGAAGTTGTTTAAAGCCATTCTCTTCAGGCTGTTCTTCTTGTTGACTTGGCAAACCTGGAGAGAAGCTGTCTTGAAGATGTAGCGATGTAACTTAAATTCATTACCTTTTCAACAATATATCGAATGTAGAGGTGGAGGAAAAAAAAAAAAAAAAATCGCTGTACTAGGTGATGCAGCATCTTGTGACAAAAAATCCATTCTTTAAATTGAATGAACCTGTGCCTTAGGGGAAGTGCTGAAGTAACGGATCTCTGACTTTTATGTGTATAACAAACTGTTTTCTTCACCTTTGAATCCTCATGGTTGCAAATGTTTATTAAACTCCCGTGATTCATAGTGTCATCTGTGTGTCACATTTCGACGCTCGACACCCGATTATTCCATGATTTTCATGCACAATCTCTGATGGGCAGGCAAGATGTTAAACATAACCTAGTTAGCCAGCATGTTGAATGAGGTTGGAACGAGGAAAACAAATGCGATGTTGCATTCACAGCGGCTTCTTATGAGTGTGTGCATGTAAACAAGTCATGAAGGCAAGGCAGGAGCCGATGGAGCTCATGCTGTCAGGAGATTTCACATGATTGCCGCTCTGCTCGGCCTGTCGGTGTGCGTGCAACAGAGTGATGGACAGGTACACGAGACACATGAAACTACAAGGACTCAGATAGGATGGTTTCAGCCATGGTTTTATTGGTGTTTTGGTTGCCCACAAGACATTCACACAAAGAAAAATAAAAGAGAGACAAACCAAAGAGCATGCTGCCCCCACCCCGGGTCCCTCGTGCTTCAGGACACAGATGTAAGAACAACTTTTTATGGCTGGGGATACATACAGACGTGTTTGGGGTGGAGACAGAGGTGGGATGGAAGCATAGAATGGAGGTTTCGCATGATGGGAGATGGAGGGGGGAATGCAAAACTGAATGGAAAAACTTCTGATTGGACAGACGCAGAGCAGGTGATTGGCTCTCTTTCCGTGTTGATATGAGCGCTCCCTGTAAAAGTGACCAATTTACAAGTGACTGTCAAGAGGAAACAGCTGCCTTTGGAGCAAAGCCTGGCTACCACAAAACTTATCTTTGGGCTTGTTTAAAAGTGAGTTGCATATTTGTGGGGTTTTAGTTTGTGGTGTACTTGAAAAATTATGGCGAAGAACGCCTCTTTACCTTTTATCCTAACTCTGTGTATCATTAATTAACTGCACTTTATGACAAATAATAAATTAGTAACCATTTAAGAACCCCAAAATCTTAAATTATTGCCAACGTCGCAAAACCATCTCTTTAAAAGTTCTGGTTTAGGGCCATTTCTCTTTTCTGTGCCAACGTAACACTTCCCAAGACACAAAGTTCTTTTGATCAATTGCCGCCATTGACCAACTCCCGCAGCATTTTAAATTGGCATTTTGACAAATTGCAGACTAGTGTGCAAAACTCTTTAGGAAAATAAACTTCAGTTTTAAATATCAGAAGAACTAATACATTAGGGAATTTTTCCAACTGCATGACTCAATGTGTTGTTTTCCACCTAACTGAACATCTAATTAATCAGATCATAAAAATTAGACCGATAGTCCATCATTCTTGCAGTACCGAAAGGCATAACAGAAGAATTGCTTGTTAATCATCTCATTACATACATGCATGCCTCCCAACAGCCTGTCAATGTTAGCCACCTAATAATTGATTGATGGCAAAAGTAGTATAGCAGTCTGTTACAATAAAATAAAGACATATTCATCTCCTTAGAGACATAAATTTTCTCTTGTGTATAACTATTAATAAAACTGTATTCAGAGGCAGTTCAGTGAAAGCTGAGACATTAACGCACATACATCAACCAATAATCCACACTCAGGAGGTACATATGTCCATAAATTTTCCTGACAGGGACAGCATTTCAACTATAAATCTTGGCACACACCATTATGAATTTCTCCTTTTTTCTGTTGATGTAACAAGTTCTAATAATTAATTTGATCTCAGTCAAATAAAATCATATCACACAAGGGTAAATGAAGAAAATGTAAATGCACAAAGTTAAAAAAAAACATGTTGAATGTGTGTTTTTGCTAGTACTAATTGTCCAGTGTTTATGATGATAAAGCAGCTGTTGGTATAATCTTCTGAAAATACACTAAATATTTAAAGAAAGATCCCAGATCGACAGGGATGTTTGTTCTGTGCAAAATCAAAGATATCCTTCTGCCTAAACCGACTGTACTGAGTGTATCCAAACACCACAACCTAGTGACATTCACTCTTGACATTAATAGCTATAAAGGCTTTTTTATAGCAAGTCTAAGGGTGGCTATTCACAAATGTACAATATGTACAAGTAAAATATGCATAAAAGTTTTTTACTTTACTTACTAAAATCCTGCAAATCCAACTCTTATAGCTCTAAAATCCTTTCTAAATAAAACTAGGATATACAAAAGATATCCCGTCCCCTTAAATTGTAAATGCCAATTGCATTGAAACACTATAAAAGTGTTTAAGGAAAAAAATATGCAAAACCAAAATAGCTTATGCTTCCTAAGAGCAAATATGGAGAGACTTTAAGCAACAGCAAAAACAAAAAAACATGGAACATTAACAGTATCCCTAGTTATTTTAGTACATCAGTGTGCAAAATATAGCTTTCTTTAGGCAAAGTCTTTCAAGTCTCTCATTGAGCTTTTAATAAATATAAGGCTCAGATTATGATACGCATTTCAAGTAAAATTACAATGTACGATGAAGCAGGCATAGTAGGGCATCCATTAAATCTTTGTGTTTGTGATGTGTGCATACAAAACTCTCTTCAATAAACTTCAATAAAAAATGTGCTTATGTTCAATTTAAACAATGTTGTAAAACCCTTAACCCAGGTCAACAAGTGTGGGGTGGGGGGGGGGAGTGAATTTGAACTGAAAAGATGATTGAAACGCAAAATATGGAGGACAGGCAGTCTTTATTGGAAATGGGGTGGGGAGAATACAAAAACCAAAAATAAAATATAATAACAATAATTATAATAATAATAAAAACAGTACGAGACAGAAGATGGAGGGGAGGAATGACAGCGAGATGTGGACAGGTGTGGTCGGGGAACAAAGCGGGCGGGACAGTGTGGATGTGTGTGTGTTTGCACGCGAGGCTGAAGTTAAGAATTTAAAGAGCTCTTACACTCCGCCTTTATGGCACCACAGTTAATGGGCACAAAGGGGCGGCGCGCGGCCCGGCGCAGCCTGATGAGATCACGGCACATGTGACGCGCCAGCTTGGTGAGGCGCGTGGCCTGCAGGAGGAATGCCTGCTTAGTCTTCATGGAGGATTTGGGGCTGCCGCTGTTCCTTATCGGAACCATGTGGGAAGACTGACGGGCGCCATGACCACGAGAACGCATCTCCTGTGGAGAGACAGACAATGAGGGAGGTTAGGGACGGATAACACAATGGGGAAAATATTTTGCATACATAAATGTAAAATACATTTATTTACAAGTGATGCTGACATTTTTTCAAATGTAATGTTATATATTAGCTAATCCAGCAGCTCAATGCAGATCTACACTGTTAGAACAGTGCTTACATTGGGTGCTGGGCTTGGAGGCGTCTTTTCCTCTTCTCCCTCAGCTCTGCTTGGCATCTTCAGGCCACCATACTTCTTCCAGTACATCCAACAGGACACACAAAGGCGACACTGCATGTTAGGAGGACCCCACGAGTACCACTGAGCAGACTGTACAGCTGTAAACAGAGAAGAAAAATTAATAACCCACAAATATAAAACACACTGATAATTATGCCTGATATGCCAATCTTGTTCAGGAAAATCTCATTACTATTCAATTAATTAACTAACTTAAAAAATGGAAAACTACACAATGAAAGGATCAGGTGTCAAGAGGGATGAAATTCAATTTAAGTTCCTCTCTGTGAGTTCATTACGAAAAAGCAAATCGATCCAGACTAATCATTGATGATCACATAGGTTGTGACGCGGCAGTTTTGATTGATCTGATTGAAAGATAAAAGGGTGAAAATGCAGTATCTAGCCCCATTCATTACAGGAGGCGTGACATGCCCTCCGGGAGAAGCAGTGAATTGATTGGATGGCTGTGTTGACTGTAATTAGACGAAGAGGGTCTTTACTCACCAAAACAGCTCTCACATGCGCGGCCGCCTCCAGCTGTGTGGAAACTGCCTGTGCCTGCTGCACCATTCACAGTAGCCATTTTGCCATTACTGACGGAGATCTGGTTGGGATTGGGTTTGTTGCTGTGAGGCAAAAAGCAAATTAGATTTCACAGTGTCATTTTTTTTACAGGTTTATAAACATGCAAAATCGAATTCTGGTCACAAGCAGCCACTGGAGATGCAGTTGAGACTGATCCTAATATAAAGGACCATCATGGTGTGGAGCTGGTATTGCTAAAACTCACTATGTAGGGATGTAGACTTGCTTGAGTTTGCTTTCTGCTTCAGCTGCCTTCACTCGTTTCTGTACAAAAATATAAACATTAAGCTTAAAGCCGGATCAAAGATTGGCAGAGAAAAAGAGACAAGATAATCTATGAAAGTACAGCTTTAAACTAAAAATGCTGCTCACCTGCTGAACATATCTGTCTGTGGTTTTCCACATGTAATAATACTCAATGATGCTGGTCAGCGACTTCCAAGGAAGCTGAAATAAAACAGGTTAAGATGTCAAAAACCATAAGGAGGGATCGTACTGAAGATGCAGCTCTTGTCTTAATTCTTTAAGTGGTCAGAATCTATGGAATATATATTCTGAGCGTGATATGTCTAGAATCGCATACAGACGTGCATGATTATTCATGAGCACCTGCTGAGTGCAAGGAAACGTGCATGAAACGGGTGCAAAGAATTTAAAGAAATCTTAATATAAAGCCACTTTTGGCCCGCTTCTATGCGAGGGTGAGCAGAGTATAAAAATTAACACAGAGGTGTTCTGGGCTGACAGCTGGTGTTATGAAGAACATTTAGATTAACATCCTGAGGTGCCGCTGTGTATTTTTAGTGGCTGGTTTCACTGCCTTTCTTTTGATTTCTGAACCCGATGACGAAACCGAAGACAGAAAAAAAAATAATAATCACTAGATTACAGTTCTTCTCTATGAATCCATCTTCTTAACTTTTACGCTTGTGTTAAAATATATATCTTAGAGTTGTATTAACCAATTAAAGAAATGCAGTGTTTGATCAGAAAGAGAAACAGCCCTTTCCATTATCTTTATCTGTAGTCATATTCCTCTTTCTATAAATGGGTATCTGGCGACTTTGGACATTTGGCAAGGTGTTAAAATTGTAACCTATCATTTTCCCCAATTTTATTGTATTAATTATACAACACCTAGACCGCTTGACATTTCAATACTTTGTAATACCTTAAAAACACCTGTACAGAATGAATGCAGAATCAGCCAGACAAGCTAAATAGATATTCGAACCCTGCAATGGTCGATAATGTTTTAAACAATTTGAATCCTCCTCTTCTCTCTATTAATCACAGCACAAATCAATCACTATCGATGACTGCTTTAAGACAGAAAGGGAAACAAAGTGTAAGAGGAAAACAGTGCACTAAACAAACCACCCCACCAAGTCGATCTCTATGGAACTATTAGGTGTTCTTGAACAAGAGTGTGCTACAAAGTGTGTGCTACAAAGTGGCTCAGTAGAAGTGCTGTTTTTTTTCCATTCCATTTTGAGAAGTAAAGCCCCAGAGTAAAGAAATCCCATTTCTCAGAGCAATAGAAAAACAGCTTTTCCTTGTGTTCACACCCTGACACCAAAGCTCTCACTCCAGCCCCCATACAAATAAGTACCCTTGTCTCTGAATGAACAGATCAAATGTGCTCAAGTTAGGTCAAGAAACAACACGCTCCAAATCAAAGCATCTCAGTTGGTCAAATCTTCCCATCGCTCAGCCTCACATCACCTCATCTCTGCTGCTGCTCTTCCATCCTTTCATTCGAAGTGTAGTTCTTTGTATTGCTCCTTTAAACTGTATCATTTCTGTTTTTTCAACAGCACCACATATAATAATCCAGTTTAATATTCATCTTTTCCTTTCACTATCTTTTAGCAAATCTTTTTTAAGAAGTTTGTTTAAATATTGCACAAAAAAAAGTACCAAAATGTGTCACCTACATGTATAGCATCGTATCAACCACAAAATGTCCTGTTGTCAATTAGAGTATATGTACAGTTGTAGTGCATTGAAATTATATATTGAGTAAATAATTATTAAAAAGCATATTATACTATGTCCTGCAAAGTAACTGAACTAAAAAATGTATACATTTTCACAGAGTTAAAGATTTTGCACTCTGCATGATTCTCATCTGCAACGTTTTGTCCTTGCGTACAAAGGTTTGGGTAAGTTGATTCTTTATTTTTTTAAGAAATAATACTTTAATCACAGAAGCATAAAATTAAGTGATACATTTTTTTTTTTATTTAAAAAAAAAAAATTAAAAAAAAAATATTTTATTGTTACAAAAAAAGTCTACTTCTAAGAAAAGCTGTTCTTTTGAACTTTTGAAGAATCTGAGAGAAAAAAATACACTAAAATACTAAGCAGCACAAATGTTGATGAAGACTGCAGTAACAGCTGCTGAAAATTCAGTTTTTGCCACCCTTACACAGGAACACATTTTAAACTATGATAATATTTCACAATATAAACTGTAGTTTTATTCAAATAAATGCAGCCTTGGTAAGCATAAGAAAAAAATCTTACTAGCTCCAAACTTTTAAACAATAGTGTTCATGATAGTGAATCATTTGAAAAAGTATCAGACTGCAAATCAATTCTTTCCCCACCCCTGCTTCCTGCGCATACTCACAAAGTCTTGCCGGATATCATTGAAGTCTTTGCCGTACTTCTCCAGTGCATCCTCAAACAGGTTTGCCTCTGACGAGCTCCACTCCTCCATCTCATCCCGGCATAGCACAGGCCCTCCTTGAGGAACGAGCACACTCAAAGCGCTGGAGAGGTCATAGCCGTGCCGGTGCAGGGTGTCCATGGCATGAAACTTATGAGAGCGAGAAGATAGATAGGAAGAGAATTAATCAGGATTTTTTTTTTGTAGGGAGCGAGACAGATGGTGTTGATGGGATGGGTACCAGTGTGATGTCTCGTGAGGCTGCCGCGGCGCTCATGTGTAAGCTGGGCTGTCTGACGGAGCTGCTGCAGTCCAACGCTCGAGCAAAAGTACCAACCGCTCTGCACACAGATCAGCATATTCATCATGCAAATTTAATTATGCCATCAGTTTCCTCGTTGACACAGTTTCCAGTGTCTTCAACAGCAACTGGCAGGTCACAACCCAAGAACAGATCACAGGTTTGTTCTGATGGGGTCATGGACAGCAGGAGGGGAAAAAAACATGCAATTGTTGGCTGCAAATTTAGCTGCTAGGTATTAATACAGACTTTTTGATTTAATTTAAATTCATGAGCTCCCAATTCCATTAAATTGGGTATATTTAAAAAAAAAAAAATATATATATATATATATATATATATATATATTTTAAACTATATATAATTTATATAGTTACATATATATACACATTTAAAAATATATAAATTTTTACTAGAAAGAATCAATATTTGGATCAAAATTTGTTTTATGCAGAGACTTATTGGCAGGCAAAGGCATGAAACCACTGAAAATCAAAAGATTTTCAGAAACCAAACAAACTGTAGTGTTGAAAAAAACAACAAAATCAATATTAGGGCTGCACGATTCTTGTTAAAATGTGAATCACGATTTTTCTCCATGGGAGTTCAGATCACTATTTTCTTACATGATTCTCATCCACGAAAGTACAAAATCTTGAAAGCATCAAAAACATACCGGGCAACCACAAGAAACTGGTCAATCTGTTTGTTGGTCAGCGGACACTCTGGGTCCCACATCTTCATCTCCAGTTTGGACTGGTCTCTGTCATCAGGCTCTCCTAAACAGAAAATTTCTTTCATCAGAGCTGGCTGTGTCAAACCAGAGGGTAAAATCTACCATCGACAATTCTGTCAAGACAACCCAGGCAACTTGTTCCCGTGGCAACCATGGGAATTAACACGTAAATCAAACCTGGCGTTAGGTAATGATGGAAGACAGCCTGCTTAGCAAGATCATGAAGAACGATGATGATGACAGGTATTATCATCATCAGCCCACCACCCTGTCATTCGAATGAAGAGCAAGGCACTTAATCCTACATTTTGTAAATGCTGAAGTATCAGTCAACATTTGGATGCAAAAAAGTATGCTAAATAAGAAGATCAGAACGCATAGGTTCAGATCAATTCTCCTTTCTTACCATATAGCCATTATTTAAAAAGCTAGAAATTTTTAATCTTGTCAATATAGATGGAAAAGTTTCCTCTTCTAAAAGCTGGATTGAAAAATGCTTTCCTCACAGACTGTCACTGGCCTCTCATTATAGATAATGGGAGCTGTGACTGGACATTTTTGTAGATTTGTGAGAGAGGAGCAGGGTCACAGACTTACAGTCATATTGGGGTCACTGACTGACAGAAGAGCAATTTCACAGTTGACTGGTGAACGAGGCGATACTGTAGATGTGCAGTTTTCCTGGGGATGCACCAGTGCTCACGATCAGTACTCAAAGTAAAATTGAGACACTGCAACTAAGCCAGCCAACCCCACGAGACTACTATTTCCAGAGCAAACACACTTTACAGCTCAACCACAAAATAAATCAATCCTCCCAGCCCCCAAACATAAAGATACCTTACAAGTCTCATTTTAACTTGCCAAATACCTGGTCTGGTGTAAAGACCATGACACATTAAACCAACATCAAAGAACTAGTGGTGTCGAAATCAGGCTGTTGTTGCATCATGCCGCCTGCATACAAGTCAAAAAGTTGAGCTTGAACAGACCACAAAGCTTACAGTCAACTAGCATGTGCATTCTGCATCTGCGTGTGACAACTCAAAAAAAAAAAAAAAAAAAACTTTCCACACCAGCAGATATCAATAGTTTGTTGTTCTTCCTGTGCATTGTTTAAAACAAGAAATATGGTAAAAGTTGCTGAACTAAATGTGTGTGAGGAAATATCTAATTCTTGTAGGCTACACAGACTAAAGTAGTCATGGCGTCATGATTTTTGGCTTATAAGAGGTTTTTGTACCACTAAAATACTGTTATTAAAAGTTTCATAGCTTAAAACGTCTTCATTACAAAGCAAGCATTTAAACGTAGTGCCATATGATGTCATGGGGGCACAAACATTTGCATAAACATCGCCTCTAGGGAAAGACAGACGAATAGTCATCTTCTCAATGACAATGGCCACTTGCGTTCAGTCACTTAACGGCTCTACATTTGATGACGCTGAATGAGGTTGTGTTAAATAAAAAAAAGTTAAAAGTTAAAGAAACCTTTGATGCAATGCGTGTACATCTAACTATAATCCCATAAATTAATTTCCACATTTCACTGTAACTGAAACAGTTGAATTATTCAGGGTTCCCCTATATCTTGATTTGCAGGGCATTTAAAAAGACCCAAAATTACTCAGCCTCATGTAATTTCAAATATGTAAGACCTTCATTCATTTTCAGTACACAAATTAGGATATGTTTTTTAATTAAACTCTATAGAGAGCAATGTAAACTAAATGTTTCTAGAAATATATAATAAAGAGATTGTTAAAATAGTCTATGTGATGTCAGTGTTTCAACCAAAATTTTACAAAGCAATGAGAATACTTTTAGTGCACAAAGAAAAAAAAATAATGATTTTATTTCAATATTCTTCTCTTCCATGTCACTGTCCTCCACCATTATTGAGAGTACCCTGCTGTATACATGTGCATTCATCTGCTCATAAACAGCGGCACAGCGAATAGTTATTTGTCATTTATTGCCCACAAGAAAAGCATACTTGCATCTTTGTAAAGAACCACTTACAGAATGACAGAATTTTCCTCTTTGTGTGAACTATCCCTTTAATTTCTTTTTGGAGGTATTTTTGCAAATTTCCGACCGTGTCCCAGAAACCTCTTCAAAAAGACTGCACTGAACGTTTCATATTTGCTCCACCAGCCAAGCAAACCCAACTTTGACTTATTGACTTGTACTCGCACAGAACACAAAAACAGTAGAGCTGTTACACTAACCTTCCTGTAGCATTTCAGGGACATCAGCCTGAAAGCGTGGACCAACACGAATTTCCCCCTTGTCGGCCAATAGCGTCTTCTGTGTGGGGTCGTACACCAATGAATAAAAAAACGTGTCCTGAGAGAGAAAGAGACTTATATTAGATCTCTGTTCAACTTCAGCTTCAAAACAGAATTTAAAGCTTGTGTACCTCTTTCTCCAGGTAGGAGAGCACTGCTTCTGTCTCGTTTAGGAGGGCCACACTGCACTTCCCCCTATTTCCACAATGTCAAAAGAAAGAAAGATAATCAATGATTAAACACGCAGCCCCGTGTGTTATGTTCTGCATCCAGCTGTCTCCACAGATCCTCTAATCCACAGCACAGTAAAACGGGGGAGGAAGGGGGAGACACTAGGTGCGAGATTACAGAAGAATGTGTGAGTGTGTGATGGTGACATGGGCAAAGATGAAAAGGTGAGAAAAGAGCAGATGTGTGAGAGGGCAATAATAAAATTCAGGAAATTAAAAGGAGAAAGGGCACAGACAGGAAACAGATAAGAGACAGACACAGACAATGAGAAAGCGCTGAAGAAAAACATTATAGCGTTATTGAAGAGTGGAAAACTGATGCTAATCACTCCGAATGAGCGTTTAATCATGAACACTGCCACGTCTACATCCAACCTGCACTGCAAGGAAAGCGCCTTTGAAACTGGAGCTCGCCAAGATACTAATATAAAGTGCCGGCAAACAGCACAAACAACTGTGGTAAAGTAAACAGACTAGCTTTATTATACTTGAGGGGAATATCGCAGTAGAAATCACTACAGCTTGCAAGTTTACTGACGTTTTCAGCTCATCTGTTTTTTTCCCATAATGTAGATAAAGTGAGTGTGCACATGGATGCTGAGTTCGGAAGCTCAAGTAAACCGCTGGGCAGAAAGCGTATTGAAATGTGGCAATCACAAACATGAAAGGATGTGGAGGTTTGGAGTGATTATGCTTAGTAAACCCAAAGCAGCAGAAATTGTGATTTATGATTAAAATATTATTCATTCTTCAGTCCATACTATTTAAACAAATGGTCTCCAGGGGTTTTGTGTTTCACAAAAGAAAATAAGTCACAGGATTGAGAAAATGAGTAAATAACATTTGTACTTTTGGGTGAACCATTACTTTAGGTGATTAAAATATCAGATATTAAGATGTAATTAACCACTCTTAATGGCAATATCTTTTTTAAATTGCATGCCTAATTATCAGAAAACAAATATTTGGCAAATTTAGTATTTATCACTAAATACTTTGATTGATTCAAATGCTTGAGTTGATGCACTGTGTTTTTCAAATTAAATGAACAGACAGTCCTGCTTTGGAGACAATATATTAACATTAAAAATGACCATTGGCAACTATAATACAAACCTCAAATACTCAAATTCAGTCGGTGCATAAATCACAATTAAAACTGTTAAAATTATTATGTGAGCAGAATTTAAGCTGACACATTCATTTTTCTCTTTATAGGGTGACAGGGCTAAAAAAAAAAAGAAAAAAAAAAAAAAGAATTAAATTTAACTTGACATATGTCCAGTTCCACACAAAATACATTATCCTTTGTAAAGGCCAGCTAGCCTCCTACAATGACTGCTCAATATTTATGGATCACAGAAGAAAAAAGAAACAAAGAAAGAAGAAAGGCAGTGACATTTCCTTTATTTGGAGGCCAATATCAATTTCAGTGAGCACAGTAGGCTTCTCCAAACCCGGCACCACCACTAATGTTTCTCATAGGAGGCTTCCCTTTGATTAGAACCACTGCCACTCGGCTCCAGGCTGCTAATGCATTTATCACCTGAATCACAGCGGGTGCTACAAAAGCCCTGGGGTGCTAGCAGCCAGCTAAAGAATGGATGCAGCACTGTGACTCAAAGGCTAAGATTGTGCTGTGCTTTCTGGGACCGGTTATCTTACCTTAACTGCCCTCAGAAAATGTGAAGTGAGGATTAAATGGTGAGTTTTGGTCTATCAGATGCATGAAAACATATGGATGTGTGGGTGGGTTTACCTGATGTGTGTGGCGGGGAGGGATTCGTACTGACGGGAAAGGAAAAGCTCTCTGTGGCGGAGTTGATGTTTTTGTTTCTCACTGAGATCGGGCTCTGAGGGGCTTTCCTTCTCTTCCTCCAGGTCCTCTGTACACAGGGAATTAATAATAATTAAAGCCATGGCCACACATACAGGTATATAAATGAGAAAAACAGACAGTTTGCATTAGTGGCCATGTTAAAAGAGGAGACCAACCAAATCAGCCAAATGCAAATCTTTTTGCATACACAAATCAGAAGTTAAAGATGACAGCCTTCTTATTTTCAGTTGATATTTAATTTGCTTTGCTGTGACCAAGATAAACGATTAAAGTGTACGCCTTATTTACTGCAAATTGTAGACTTTGGAGTACAATGACTCACATAAAAATACTTTTTTTTTTGGTCAGAATCTGTATTTGGTTAGATAATTGGATGCACATTTAAAGAGTTTTTGGAAAGCTGTTATATTAATAAAAATCACAGAAAATAACAAATCAATCATTAATATGGTAATAAAACACTGTGAGAAATATTCCAGTTACATAACCTACTTAAGTAATAAAACAGTAGCACCTAATAACTTATATAAAAACAATATTAGGTAGTACAACTGTAAACATTAACAATATTAATAAACGGCTATATAGCAGCAAATCATCATATAAGAATTATTTCTGAAGGATCATGTGACACCGAACACTGTAGATTTAAACTATTTTAGTTGTACTTGTATTCACGGTATTTCTGATCAAATAAATGCAGCCTGAGAAATGTCAAGATTTATTGAGCACAAACTTTTGAATGGATGTGTAAAATGCTTAATTTCATGCCATAATTGTATGGCTATTTATTGTGCCAAAAAAATGACACAGGAGTGTATCCAGTAGTCAACATTTGAAATGGATCAAAACCTTTCATCAAAGTTGTCCTAAAATGCAAACAATACCCATTCTTGTCTTAAGACAACTTTGAGAAACTTTCTTGATCCAATTCAAATGTTGACTACTAAATGTTGTATATCAGCTGTTTTAAAATAGCTTTGAACACAGTTCCAACAGACCAGATTTGACTAGAACTATCAGTTTTATAACAGTAATTGATTTGGTTCGACCACAATTGGTTTTAGCAGTTGTCTG
This sequence comes from Enteromius unitaeniatus, assembly GCA_032359435.1. Lineage (NCBI taxonomy): Eukaryota > Metazoa > Chordata > Actinopteri > Cypriniformes > Cyprinidae > Enteromius > Enteromius unitaeniatus. The sequence continues at coordinate 9,183,419 of JAUMHI010000053.1, read as the reverse complement.
AAAACTGAGGTAGCCATTGTTGACTAGATTGCTTTAGCTTAAAAATAGGTCTAACCAACAATCCTTAAATTTAACTGCATACAAATATTGTTCGGGTCAACTATGTTTACTTTACTGAAAATGTTAAATTCAGTAATATGCAAGCCACGTGATGACTACCACATAGGGATAGGTATCATTAAGGTTTTAACGGTATTACTACTTATATCAATACCACTTATCGATTCGGTGCTTTAAAGGTACTCTTATCTGTACTTTTTGTTGTGTTTTTAATATTTTAAAAAAATCTATAATTTAAAAAAAAATAATAAAACAACTAATTGAGAACAGAATTAAAAACACTTCATTTTGTTTTTATGTAAAATAATAACCTGTAGCCTAACAAACACCAATGTTTGAGCAAATGAATGGACAGTGGTTTTAGTTGGGAGATGCAGGTAGGCTGCAAGCTTCAACCAAAAAAAAAGTTGCAAAATTCAGCTAAACAGTCAGCTTTGGCTAATGTTTGTTTTATTAGAACACATTCGCATAAATTAGTTACCTGTGTTTGGGATTAAAATTAATAAACGTTTGGAACCTCTTGCAATGTACACTGAATAAAATGAATGCATTTCATCAATACAAATTAATTTTTAGGTAAGCTCTGCTTTATCTCTTAATGTTCCCTGTTTTCTATTATCTCTGCTTTATTTCTTAATAAGTATAGTTTATTATCATCCATCTATTTGTAAATGCAGTACTGAAAAGGCATTTTTAGGTGTTTAAAATTCATTTAGGCTACTGCAGGAACAAATACTCTAAATATTTATATGACGTTTTTTATGTAACCAAAATGTGTGTTTATTAAATTATTAACATTACTATAACATTCTAATTTAGAGAGACCTTATGTGATGTTCATTTCGTTATTTTGGAAGACTGCTTGCTTAAGTAATTTTAAATGTTTTCTTATGCGAGATCTTTTATTTTAAAAGACGTGTATGAAAGCCGTTCTTCTGTCATATTCAGTTTAATAAGTAAAGAGCTGATTTAGTATCTGCGGTCAGATGAGATGTTTATAGATTTATTGTCATTGACAATAATTTTATACTGGTTATGAAATAAAAAGTCTCTTGCCTCTTGAAAGCGAACTTTCCTGTCCTGCCAGATGTTCCTTGCCCGTATAAATTTGTAAATGTTTGTATTGGCGTTAACGATCCTTTAGCATTATATGTAACATAAGGGTACGTTCACAAAGGGTCTATAAAAACGAGTGGAAAACAAGAGGCGCGACGCTTCCTCCACCGATTTCAAAGCAGTGTTGCCAACTTTTTTCAATCGAAAGTAGCTAAATCCATCTTGAAAAGTCGCTAGATGACGTCATACGTCAATTTGCATATTCATTACGTCAGTGTGTCATATTATCTTGCTTCTCTGCAACCACATAATGTATTTTAATGCAGCCAAATTCTCAATATAACTGTTTTCTTTGATATATTTAATGGTTTCTGTTGTCAGAAAACCATGAAATAGTGACTGAAATGCACCCCATTATTAGGCCTACTAACTCTACTTTACAAGATGTTAATCTGGATTAATATCCTGATTTATAATCAAGCCGTTGTCTGATGAAATGAAATCAAATACCCATAAGATATAGACAATGGCTATGCTGTGATTTTGGCTATATTTGCATGTGAAATGGAGTTAGAAGCAACATAATACATATTTTATTATTTTAGGAACTGTATGTAGGATTGACACTGAGTGGTTGAACTAGGTATTGCAGCTCAAATTCAAAATATTGCAGATATTTTTTTTTTCCAACCGGCCCCTCCTACTCACACCTGACGCACACGCAGGTTGCCAAATTGAAGACTGCAACAAGAACTAGCGCAATGCTGATGGAATGCGCTGTGTTTATGCAGAGCAGGCAACCTGGATGACGAAACACAACTGACTTCGTGATTGGGAGATAGATGGAGGGTGGAGCTTCAGACCAAAACAGTACATGACAACATAAACATCAGTTGAGGGCTGCAACTGCGCTTTTTAAACGAGAATATCCAGGTTGTACTACTACTGTCAGCGATATGAGTACTTGCTCGTGCTACCAGAGGCTAGCTGAGGCTTGTCCAAGAAGTCGCTAGATTTGTCGCAAGTTGCTATTTGTCGCTATTTGTCGCTATTTTTAGAAAACATTTTGCCAAGGGGTCTGAAAAGTCGCTAAGTTGGCAACACTGTTTCAAAGCGCTTCGGCTCTCGCGCGTCTGTAGCGTCTGCTGTTACTTGGCAACCATGAAAGCGCTGTCAGTTACAAACTATTTCTGCTTAGGATTTTAAACTGCGTGGCTCTGTTGAAAATAAAGAGCTTGCGTGCACAAAACGCACTGCATATGAACTGCCCCTAAGCCTTTGGTTACATACACCACGAAATTAAATAGTGGATCTCTCCCCTTGTCGTGTCCCCTCAGGCAGATTGTCCCGCATTAAGAAACGGCACCCTGGATGTCAGTGGATGGCGCTCAGCTTTCACAATTTGAAACAGCTCAAATCTACTTTTTATTAAGTTTTAATTAATCAATAAATATTATCCAAGGCTGACTTTTCCAAAACACTTCTTTATTTGCTGCTAAAAAGAAACCCCAGAAGATATGTGAAGTATAGCTGTCCATCGTCCATATCCATTGTTGTTCAAAGTAAAAGAGGGGGGGGGGGACAAGGTCATATTATGTTTTAATAAATAAAAATGTGTGAAAAAAAAAAAAAAAAAAAATCTCTTTTTTTTATTGTATTTTTACCGTATCGAAAACATACTGAACTGTGACACTACTGTATCGTTTCGAACCGAACCGTGATTTTTGTGAACAGCTACACCCCTAATATAATATAATATAATGGGTCGTTGCTTGATGACCATGGGACACTGTGCCAATAACAAGTGCAGGCAAATGTATTTAATATTTTCACAAATTAAAAAAGGTTAAAATATGCTAGGTGATCATTTAGCTATAAATAGGAAATGTATTTTTTTTCTGCAGAACTGTTAACGTCAGAGCTTATCGATACTTCGGTCTTTTATAATTTAGCATTGGTACCAATTAAGGGCCAAATTTCGGTACCATCCCTAATACCACATTCTGTGCTACTACTTATCAAACCTAGTGGTGGTCTGGGCTTACACAACCAAACCTATAGATTTCTCTCATTAACCTTCTACAGGCTTTCATTTAGTCAACACAGAAAGACATAAAGTTAAGAAAAACTTAAGACTTAATTTCCTTAAGAAAAGGAAATAAGAAAACCCTGCTGCGCAATTACGGGCGTCTGGTTCTGGTGCTCCAGCGATTACAGCTCCCCTGCTAACTTACACAGGCACCAGAAAACAGATGCATACGCATGTACATGAGCAATTTCAAATGACTTCTCATTATCATGCTAATGAGCACTCATGCATGCCACGTCACAAGCCGCCCTTCGTTTCCTTGACAATACATTCACATCGCCCTGAAAAACACTCAAGTTCACTCACTTGCGTGTTTGTCAGCCAGCTGGATGAGGCTCTGTGAGATGTCCCTTCTCCTGTAGAAACAGACCACCTTTGCCTCCACATTGCCGCTTGAAGTCTGAAAGGAGGAGCGACAAACAGGGTCACCTTGAAGGAGCTTCATACAGTATCTGGGGACAGTAAACCTAACACCTCTGTTAATCAATACTGAAAAAGCTTGAACCTGAGGTTGCAGTCTATTATGTTTAATCAGCAGTGCAGTGTTGAATTTATCAACACCTGCTGTGTCTGCACACCTCTGAGGAGCAGTCCGAAAAAAACGCTAGACTAGGTTAAAAAGAGCATGTGACAATATACACCTGATAAATACAAGATTCAATTTTGTACTGAGTAATTTAACAAGACAAGCTAAATATTTATGACTATTAATCAATGAAAAAGTCATAAACAGTAAGACAGATGATATAAACAGAGTAGTATGACAATGTGTATCATGGCAACCATATGAAATTCATAGAGATTTCTCATAAAATATGTGTACATATACAAGAGAAAATAATAGTTGAAATTATAAAAATGACCATGTTCAAAAGTGAACACTTGATTCTTAATAACCTGAATGATTCACAGCTGTGATTTTTTGTTTTGTTTAGTGATGGATGTTCATGAGTCATTTTTTGGGTGTATATTTTACTTATTTTGCCTAAATATATATATTTTTTTAATTTTGTCCTGCTCTTCAGAGAAGCAACAGAAGATACCTACATGTTTCCCAGAAGACCTACAGGTTTACCCTGATCTTCAAATGTAACATTTTGTCACCCCGTTCAAATACACAAAAATGCTGTAAAAAAAACAAAGAATTTGATGCATCTAAAGAACAGTGGTCAGTTTAACGGTTCAGGCAAACAAGGGACTCATGAACAACTATTAATAAACAAACAAACAAAAAAGTCCACACAGCTGTGGATCATTCAGCTAACAAAAAGTAAAGTAAACTCTTGAACAGGGTAATATTTATATATTTTTTTATAAATTCAACTGTGAAATATCTTATTTAGGTCAGTACTAAATAAACAACAACAGCATTTTGTATGATCCCTCTTTTTTTGGTAAAAAAAATTAATGAACATTTTGCTGATTCTACAAGGTACGTAAACTTTGCTTCAACTGTATATTGTGGTATATAAACATATATATCAACATATCATATATCAACAGCAATAAAGAGACATGTATAAAAAAGAAAATATATATATGCAAGATATGCTTGATAAAGTTAAAGAGTTAAGCCTAATAAACTCAGAAAAAGAACTCAACTGCTCTTAACTAAACTTCTGTAGTTTTTATATGAAAAAATTTATATTTCATTTGTGTAGTGAAGACTGAGATGTTTTATTTCATTTATTTCTTATTGTTTGTCATGTCCATCTTTGATCCAATTTATTTATTATAACAAGTGGAAATTCTTATTCTATATATATATATATATATGATATCTCATTACCATTAAATAAAATGAAATAAAATAAATCATATAGTGAAATAATGGTCATAATAATTTTGGTCATATCGCCTACCCCAACAAGACATGCATGTTAAGCTAAATAAATCTACTTTCAATTAATCACATAAATCAATATTTGCTAGGAAATTCTCTATGTGAAGATAATTTTATAATTTTACTAAATAAAAATTTTAAACTGACTCGGCACTAAGTATAATAAATACAATAATAAGCCTAATAAAATTTACCAAACATGCAACATAGCCAGTATGTACATTTGGACTGCATTTACACATCTTTCCCATAAAAAAGGCTTAAAGTTACTTACTTTATTTTATGTACAATTGATTCTCCGTTTTTAATGCAATCAGTATCCCAAAAGGCCACTTTCTACTATTGGAAAGGACTATCAATTTCTAGAAGTGGTCATGGGAGAAGGATAATGTAGACTGAATGCATCTTAATGGCCACAGGTTGATTATTCGGATCCCAAGTACAATAACAACCTGCGAGCGAACTGAATGTGCCGGGCAAGTGAATCCTCTCTTTTGACAAACATGTCTGAAGGTACATCACATCGCCAGAAGAAGTGACGACTAACAATTGAGAATATTGTGCAGTAAAGCATGCTGACAAAAGCGATTTCCCATTGTGCATTATGAGCTACGCTAAATCCAGCGTGCTTAAAACCCTTAGTATTTAATATTTAAAGAGCTGAATCTTGTTTTATCATAATACAAACATCTTACGAAAACAAAAGATGTCAGCTTCACACCACAGCCTACTTCTCTAAGGGACCTCAGGATGCAGTCTGCTGCTTTGTGATCTCACACAGATACAGTTTCTCAACAAACAAGTGTTGGAGATATGACAGACTGAAAGGGAGAATCGCATAGAAATGCAAGTAATTTGGCTTTGGGCGAGGTGGCGGAGCTTCTTGTATCGATGTAATGACAATGTTTTGACGACACCCTGCCAATACACCCAGTGTCCACCAACCCAGATTTCTCCCTCCCAGCCCCGAGGGAAGTGTACCTTATTCAGTTCTTCTATTCGTCTGATCAGATAAGGGTTGCTTGAAGAATTCTCAAAAAAGACATAATCTGCAGAAGAAAATAAAAAGCACTGGTTATTGTGTTAGCGATATAAAAACCACATTTTAAGGCTCGGCTGACAGTTAAAAGTCTTAATAGATTCAAGATTGCATTAAAACAAACAGTGCATCTCATAATACTTGGTATAATAAAAATGTTCCATTACATTTCCACAACACATTTCCTATATGTGCATTTTACCAAGCATTTTAGATGTAGATACAGTTCAAAACAACAGCCTACTGGGGACAGAGATTTAACGGGTTACCATAGATCATTTATTTATATATTTTCATAATGACCACTGTGCATTTAAGATAAAAAAATAAAAAATAAAACTCCCAAAAAGTATTTTTAGGTAAATATTCTCTCCCTCACAGACTGGAATAATGGGTAACGCATAAAATATTCATAAAGTGCAAGGTGTTATTAAAAATAAAACTACCTTTTGAATCAAGTAATACTCCAATACTTATGTTTAGGTAAAGAAAGAAATTCCTTGAGCACTACTGTGCCTAGTTTACAAAAATACCCCACAACATACACAAACTATGAGTCCTTAGACTTGGCCTTGGACTGAGTCTATGTGATGAATTGTTTACGTCTGGTATAGATGTAGAAAACACCCTCCCTCAAAAGCAAGATGAAGAATATGCAATTGCATGCTTGCAAACAAACACATCATTTATGGAAACAAGCGTATTGTGTATAAGGCCATGCGACTCACATTCCGATACATAGCCGAGAACACACAAGGAAAGGGTCGCACCGAAATAATTTGTCCATTCAAACGTCAGTGGATTCAATAGAAGTGTACTCAAGCTGTAAAATCAGTTTAAATGGCTCTGCTTTGACGGCGCCATGAAACCATGTCAAATTCCGCGGCTAGTTGCACAAACAAACGACACGACGGTTTGATATTAAAACGCGTTTACGATTAAACGCATGACAACTAATACCCTTCAAAATAGTGCAGATTCACAATGTTTCGTCTAGCAAATGGGCAGAAGTTGACGGTGTTTCTCTTCGGGAAACCGACTCGAGGGGTTCCGTTAAATGCTAGCTCGCTTTGCTACCTTGCATGCCGATTGAGGACCCGTAACTAATGGATACGTGCCAAAAAATGAGACAAATGATCACAAAGAAACGCATCGGCGTCAAAAATCGGCATTGCTAGGTCGCGAGCACAGCTCGCTTTTCTGCTGTAAGATCAAAGGCAGAAGAAACGCGTATATGCGTTTCCGTGTGTTGTACTTCAAGTAATGATTATTTGTTTATGATGTGGCTAGCTAACGTTAGCAGCGTAGCGTGCTTGCTAAAATGCTAGTGCGGCTGTGATAGTTTAAGAGGCCTGACCCACATCAGAACCCAAAATATTCTCCATCCACGTTATCGCTTTCTTTTGCGAAGACACCGCACGTGTTAAAGAGTTTAAAAGTGACCGGCCGGTTGCGGTAACTGCGTTGAAACGAGCCCCTGCCTCCCGGACAGGTCTTGCGGTGGTGCCTGTGTTTTGACTCGCGTTAATTCAGAATATAGACGGACATACCTCCGACCCGGTACATGTTGGCCGCCATTTCTGCCCTCCCGGAGTGTTAAAAAAACCAAACCATAAACTAAAATAAAAACAAAATAAATATGTGAATCAAAACGACATCTACGTCCTGTGACCTGTTAAGAAGCAATTTGGCTTTAGAGGTTTTAAATATGGGGGATGGACCTCTGTAAGAATAGGAGATTTTGTGCAGCCCCCCTCCCGAGATTCACAGTACAATACAGTAACTCACTCACGCGCTAGAGCGCAGCGGCTTCCTGATGATGAGAGGAGGAGAGAAAAGAGGGAGGGAAGGAGGAGGGTGAACCGAGTCTGCAGACTGCACCCTCACACTCATGCCTGTTTCACAAAGAGCCTTTTTACCTAATATTTTAAATATGCCTAAAGTTGGTTTAGACTGCAGTATTTGCCTGTGTCAATCTTTTTACTATAACCATAAATATTTTAAAAAGTTTACTTTTTGTTACAACATTTAAACGTATTTAAGATAGGAAAATAAAGGACAGATGTAGGATGGTTTTAGTAACGAATCAGTGCGTGAGTGAGTTGCTCGAATCAAGACTGAATTGATTCATGAACCGATTCTAATGACTTTTTGGAATGATTCGGATCAAAAGACCAAGTAATGTACGAAATTCATTGACAAATCAGAAATGAAAATTGAACTTGGTTAATTTAAATTCCCTTTAAAGCATAGCTACACCTTGTTGATTAAACTAAATAAACTATACAATTTCCGGATGTAAATAACATCCTTTAAATAACAAGACGCCCTTAAAGGTGTTTCACTCTAGAGATTCAGAGATACTCCTGCAAAAAAAAAGTAATTGTTCGATTCAAGTGAGATGCTCGATTCATTCAGACTGAATCGCGAACCGATTCAGACCTGGTAACCCGTTGGAATGATTCGGATCAAAAGACCAAGTAATGAACGAAATTCATTGAAAAATCAGAAATGAAAATTAAACTTGGTTAATTTAAATTCCCTTTAAAGCATAGCTACACTTTGTTGATTAAACAGTGCAGGCACAATAGATAAAATAAACTATACAATTTTCTGATGTAAATAATTGTATATGTAAAAAGACGCCCTTAAAGGTGTTTCACTCTAGAGATTCGGAGATATTCCTGCAAAAAAAAAGTAATGGTTCGATTCAATGAGATGCTCGAATCATTCAGACTGAATCGCGAACCGATTCAGACCTGGTAACCCGTTGGAATAATTCGGATCAAAAAAGTAGCTAATTGAAAACACAAGACCAACAACTTTAATGTTGAAAAATACACAGAGAAAACAATAAAAGGCAATAAAGTAGTTTAGCTGTTTGAATAGACCTATACTAACCTGCATGTTTAACAGCATTCAAGAAAAGTTAACTAATCGCCAGAACCTGCCCTGCTAGCCTGGATCAATGTATAATTTTATTGGAGTAGACAAGCAATAGGAAAAAGCGTTCAATATTTTAATATTGGACGTTTCAGTCCATAGTGACGTCCTCCTGCTCTGCTCCACAAGTCCAGCAAGTTCACTTGTTAATCCCAGACATGCGTCGTGAAAAACTCGTTCAGCGTTTGGGAACGCCCGCAATAGGCTTGTCGATCTGTGACATCACTGAATGAAACACCCCACCGAAGGCTGGAGTTTAGATGATGCACAAAGCAAGAAGTCACTTTTCCACGGTTCTCCCAACTCACACGCGCTCAATCTGGGGGAAAAAAACCATACTGAAGTGGATTTTTTCTTCGTGCCTACAGAAACATACTGGATTTTAACTATGGCTATCATAAAGCCATATTGCGCGTCGTTTTTCTCTATTTCACTCGAATTGGTGATGCAAATCTGATCCAAAATGAAGTTTGGGAAGAATATTTGCATCCTAAACGTCGGCGGCACCAAGTATGCTTTCACAAGAGAAGTTATAAAGGATTTTCCCCTCCGAAGAGTGAGCAGACTCCACAGCTGTTCTTCTGAAAAAGAGGTCTTGGAGGTATGTGATGATTACGACCGAGAGAGGAACGAGTTTTTCTTCGACAGGCACTCCGAGGCTTTTGTCTTTATTATGCTTTATGTGCGATCTGGAAAGCTCAGGTTTGTCCCGCAGATGTGCGAGCTTTCCTTTTACAACGAGATGATCTACTGGGGTTTGGAGAGCTCACATTTGGAGTTTTGCTGCCAGCGACGATTGGAGGATAGGATGTCCGACACTTACACGTACTTTTCAGAGGAGGACATCAAGGCTGAGGTGGAGTCCAGAGGTGAGGAGGATCAGGTCGCCAGGTTCGCCTCGGAGAGAGGGAACGCGCGGTGGCTGGAGAGGATGCGGAGGACTTTTGAGGAACCGGCCTCCTCTGTCGCCGCGCAGATCCTGGCGTCGGTGTCAGTGGTTTTTGTCATTATGTCTATGGTCATCCTCTGCGCGAGCACTCTGCCGGACTGGGATACAGCAAAAAACAATACAGTGGAAGAACACAGGTACATGCACGAATTCAGCTTCCGTGGTCTGTGGTAGAAATGCAAAATTAGCTGCATCTCTCACATGACAGCTCAGCTTTATGAGCATGCCTAAACCCTCCATAGCTCTGTTTGTAATTGAAGGAATCACTCTCTTTTCCATATAATAAGAATGAAGAAGCCTGGTTTGTCCACCTGAACTTCTCTGTCTGTATAATTCTTCACATGTTTTGTATCCGGTTGCTTTGCCAGCTCCGTTCATAAAGAAAACCGCAAGCAAAACTGAAATGAAAGTTCAGCTGAGATCTAAACAAGTAAATAAGAGAAAAGCAGAGATATGCTTAGCTAAATGAACTGGACTTCCAAAACGTTTAAAATGCAATTACATGAATACAGCTCATTACGAGTTTTCTTGTTGAAATGAACTGTAGCAAAAACAGCATTAGAATTGGGGAAAGCAATGTCCGCACGGTGATAATGCAAGATATTTGAAAGTATTACGATGGTGATTTTTGTTATCTAGCTGACGTACTTCGCCTGGCCAGTAGACGTCGCTAAAATAATGTAACGTCAGCGCGAGGCGAGTAGGGGAGACCCGGGAGTGTTGTAACACATTCATTGCGTATGAACGACTGTAACTGTAAGAGGTTTTTGTGGCTTAAACTTGCAATATTCTATTATTTGCTACAAAGTGAAGCAGATACAGAAATCTACTACATACCCTCAGCAGTGCAAATGAATGTTGGAGGGTATCGAGTGTTGACGTGACAATCTTCCTCGCTTCAGAAATGTTTTTAACATTTAACGTTTTATTTGGCCATGCATATATTAACTTGTGAGATATTTATGTGAAACGTGTATAAAAATAGGATGGATGTGTGTGAGTCATCTGCTTAATTTAAACTGTAGCAAACCATTCTGTGCAATCTTTGTGGGTGAAAAGTGACATTACAACCGCTTTAATCTTGTTTATTTTTTTATATATTATTTTTTAGATTTCAAATTAAGCAACAGAAGCTACTGAGCATACACATTAAATTCAATTATAATCCAGACTAAAATAATTTTATTACCTCAAATTGTTTCCTGGGCGCATTATATTTTAGGAACAGACGCAAAACATCTTCTGTTAGCTCTGTAAGATTTCACCAATGTAGCCCAATTTTCTTGATGCTGTTACAGCACTCTTTCTTGTGCCATATCTCCTGGATTTAGACCTGTTACGAAATAATTACAATAAGATTTCCATATTCAATGCAGGCATTTTATTGACATCCAAAGCCATTGTGAAATCTTCCTGGTAGCCTGCTCTCCACCAGAGATTCAAAATTCCAGTCATGTTTTCATGTTCCCTGTTATGAGTCACATTGTCATTTTGGGTATTCCCTTGTCCCCGTCTCTCTCTGTCTGGAAGTATTTGTAAGTAGATTTTTCTTTATGTATCCAGTGCAGTCTTGATTCCATTTCCCACAGTGGCCACTGTTTGTCTCTGGGTTCAGGTATGTGTTGTCATATGTGTATGACGAGCTGGTAAGAGATGGAAAGAGATGGTTTTTCATGCATGCAGTATATATTTCAAAAATGAATCTCATTCCCTTGTTTGGTATTCATCTTTAAATGTCTGTTCATTCGTTGCCTGTAAAGGTCCAGATGTTTAAATGCATATTTTGTTATGTGCATCATGCCTTCTGAGGACGATTATAGCATATATGTATTCGCTATTAACCCAGAATTTGCGGGCACATGTACATATATTATCAACAGTAATTCCTGGCCCTATTTGTATGCGTTCCTGCCGAAACAGCTGTTCTCACTGTAATTCTGTCACGGCTCTTTATAAATTTGGTTTGAACAGTACAGTAAAACCATTCAGAATGAAAGAGCAAATTTCAGAGGAAAATCTTTTGTAGTTGCAGCCTTTCTAAACAATGTTTTCTTAGTTCAAATATTTGAACTGAATATGCACTTAATTATATGAACAAAATTATAATTTAATGGGATTTCTTTTGCACCTGAAGTGCAAGGACTACTGAGCAAGTGTATCTTCCATGCCTCTCAGCTTCCATAGACACTGATACTTCACTGTCAACAACACACTGGAGCTGTTTACACAATCTGAATGAGAGGACATTTTCCATATAAAGCATATTAACTGCATGACTGCATGGAATCTGATCTAAATACTTTGCATGACTTTGTTTAATTAAAATAACAAAACGTAAACATAATTTTTACATAAAATGGGAGGCAACTTAGCATCATTTTTAGTAGTTATTTTTATATTTTCTGTAATGTTCATTCATTTGGTACAGGAATATTCTGGGTTGAATAGAAATGAGCTGAAAGCACTTGTGACATAATGTTGATTATCACATTAAATGATTTTTATTTGTCCATTGTTTTATTAAAAATCTAAGATTTTTTTTAGGTAAGTAATTTTAGTGTTTTAAGGTTTATGTTGTTAAATTGCTGTTAAAATAGGAAAGAACTTCACACTTGACCGGTTAATAAGAAAATTACATATTGTTTATGTTTTCAAAAAAAATTTTATTATGTTAATGGATTAGTCTCATTCTTTCATTTTTAAATAATAGTAACTTTTTTTCTTTCATATCTTTAAAGTGAGCTTGAGAAGGAGCCTAAACAGGGGAAAAAAATTAAACAGTCTGGAATAATTAAGATTTTATGATTTTGAAACTGCATTTATTTAATCAAAACACAGTAAAACATTCAGATTGTGAAAAGTTATTGCAATTTTAAAAAAAACTATTTCTATTTAATTATGTTTTAAAATGTCTGGATTTTAGCTGGATTTTTAAGAAGCCATTACATCATTCTTCAGTGTCACGTGACCCTTCATAAATCTTTTCTTAAGAATTTAGATGAACAAGTAAAAACTATTTTTGTAGTAATCAACATAACGCCACAGATACTGTCAGTTGAGCTTAACTTGTGCTGCACCCAGAAATCATAACTGTAATCATATCTCTCTTATACCCTCTAACTCTCTCTTTTTCATTTTCTTTCCATATCTCTTTCTCTCTGTTGTCACAGGATCATCGAGGCAGTATGCATTGGCTGGTTCACTGCCGAATGCATAGTGCGCTTCATTGTCTCAAGAGACAAATGTGAGTTTGTGCGCCGCCCCCTTAACATTATTGACCTCCTGGCGATCACTCCTTACTACGTGTCTGTCGCGGTGACAGCGCTAACAGGAGAAAACCCTCAGCTACAGCGTGCAGGCGTCACCCTGCGCGTACTACGAATGATGCGCATCTTTTGGCTTATCAAGCTAGCGCGGCACTTCCTCGGGCTACAGACGCTCGGGCTGACGCTGCGCAGGTGCTACCGTGAGATGGTCATGCTGCTGGTGTTTGTCTGTGTCGCCATGGCCATATTCAGCGCCCTGGCACAGCTGCTGGAGCACGGCCTTGACCTGGAGACTAGCAATGAGGACTACGCCAGCATCCCGGCAGCCTGCTGGTGGGTTATTATCTCCATGACGACCGTCGGCTATGGAGACATGTACCCCATCACCATCCCGGGACGCGTGCTGGGTGGCGTGTGCGTTGTGAGTGGCATTGTGCTTTTGGCTCTGCCCATTACCTTTATCTACCACAGCTTTGTGCAGTGCTACCACGAACTCAAATTCCGCTCAGCACGCTGCGTGCGAAGTCTCTCTTCTGAGTTTCTCAACTAGCTGTAGCATAGGAACCTGCTGGTCTTCAGCGTAGTGACATCACCTGCTCTTCTGTGCCTTTAAACTGAACCAAGCTCTGAAATACAGAGAAGGAACGCGCTACTTCAGATGTGAAAGGAATCAGCATTTAGACTCTCTTTGTGAATCTGTTATATCCAAATAATAACACAAGTACCTCTGTACTCAAGGACACGTTCTGGAATTCATTGATTTTGGACAATACATGCATCCGCAGCCATTTCTGACTCGCAGAATGAGACAATTCCCCAGCTCAAAGCTGGAAAGTGCACAATAAAGCATTACAATCCAAAGGAAATACATTAGCCAATGTTTGTGTTGTAAACCCTTTCCTGTGTGAATGAAGAAACCAATCCAACAGCATTTCTCTTGTATGAAATGGACAACTGTGGCATTTGATGACTACAGATGGCCAGGCTGCTTGGAACGGGCATCTGGCGGGACCTTGTGTCCTGACAGTGCTCCAGCCTAGAAAGAGCTTACACAAATTCTCATGTTTCCATGGAGAGGTCCCTCCGACTTGTTAAATCATTAATTCAGCTCCCAATAAAGTGGTAAAGCAAGGGGAACTTAAGTGAAAGGTTTTAGAGTGGTCAAATAGAAGCATTTGAGCACAAATACTGTGAAAAGGGCCTGCTCACACATATAACAAGAAAGTTAAGTCTCCCTACAGTCACTAATTTTATTACAAATATATTTTATCTTAAAACTGTAAACGCTTATCTCATTTAGTATATGTGACCCTGGACCACAAAACCATTGATAGGGGTACATTTTTCGATTTATACATCATCTGAAAGCAGTTTAGTGTATTTGAACCGCAAAACCAGACAAAGGGTCAAATTTATTTTAAATTGAGGTTCATATAATATCTGAAAGCAATGTAGTATATTTGACCCTGGACCACAAAACCTTGAAGGAGGGTAAAGGGTAACAAATTTTAAATTTAGATTTATATAACAATAATGAATAAATAAGTATTCCATAGATGTATGGTTTTTTAGGATATTACAATATTTGGCAGAGATACAATGATTTGAAAATCACCTTTAAAGCTGTCCATATGCAGTCTATAGCAATGCATATTACTAATCACAAATTAAGTTTTGATATATTTATGGTATAAAATTGACTAAATATCTTCATAGAACATGATCTTTACTTAATGTTTGAATGATTTGTAATCAATGTAGTTTTGGCTATTGCTACAAATACACCCGGATTGGTTTTGTGGTCACATACGATATGCAAATAAGCCCCAGCCCCAATGTAATAACATAAGCTCAGTCTACCTGCCTCACTTCACTAAAGTAGTGAACGCTACACCAGGCTTTCTCAACCCTGGTCCTCTTAGGGCAACTGTCCTGCAGATTTTTCAACCCTAATCAAACATAACTGAAGCAGTTCAGGATGAAGATGAATATGTTCAGGATTACTAGTAAGCTACAGGCAGGTGAGTTTGATCAAGTTTGGAACAAAACTCTGCAGGACAGTGGCCCTCCAGGACCAGGGTTTAGATCTTCTGCACTACACAATGACAGATGGAAACACTGGATTCATTTAAAGTGCCCTTATTATGGAATTTTTTAATGACCTTTTATGCAGTTTGTAGCACAGATCAAAGTGAATGAAAACATGCTGCAAATTGTAAAATCTAAAAGTGCACCGCATATAAAGTTATTGTCTCTTAAAAGAAAGAGAAAACTCTGAATCATTGAAACGAATTCCAAGGCGTTTCATGTTGATGTCAAAATGTCAAAATTCAAATTCATTCTTTGCCACTAAGTGCCGTATTTGGAGCGCTAAAAGCCCAAAACACACTGCTTTAAATTAAATTGACGGGAGGGGTTTGGAAAATGAATTGTTAAATGAATCATTTGGGAATCGTTAAACAAATAAGGTTATAAATAAATGAATGTTACAAGAAAATGAAAGTGTTTTTTGACCTTGCATGTATGTCAGTCGGTTCTTTGAGACTCCCAAAACCAATTCATGAACCTTTCATAACCCTTAATAAGGGCACTTAAACAATACATGTTTGTATCAGAAACTGATTCTAAAGTGAAAGAAATACATGTTCAATCTCATATAGCTAATGATATTGAAAAGCAAGTTTACAGGATCGGTTACATGGTAGTGAGACGGGCTGTTTCAAACCACATTTTTGAGATTTAGCATTTTGATTCACTTTGGTACACCAAAGTTTTGCAACAAAATGCTCAGCGAGGGTGTTGACTGGTGAATTTGCTCATGCTTTGACTTTAAAGTTACCCCTATTATGCCTTTTCAAATATGATCTTTCATGCAGTGTGTCATGTAGCTGTATGTGAACATAAACTATCTGCGAAGTTGTAACGCCGACAGTGCACGATAAATAAAGTTATTGTCTATCAAAAAAAAGAGTCGGCTCACATTCACCTAAACGAGTCGTCAGCAATTCGAATCTTTTTCTGTTACGGATCCATATATTTGCATAATGTCCGCCCACGTTCTACGTCGCCAACAACTTGCCCCGCCCACAAACAGTACATGGGCGTTTCGGACTGAGCCATCTGACCAATCACAGCAGTGGCGGAGAGGCGGGGTTTAGACAGACTGGTTCTTTGAACTGCTTCACACGAGTCGTTAACGAATCATTTAGAAATGGGGTAAAATTAAATGTATTTTTGGAGAAAACTAAAGTGTTTTTTGACATAGCATACATGTAAACCTGTTTTAAGAGACTCATAAAGCAATATTAGCAAACTTTAAAATGGCATAATAGGGGCACATTAAGCATTTTAATAACACAAGACAGACATGTAAACAATATTAAAATCTTAATTTTCACCACATTGGCACTTTAAACATCATTTTAAATGTAAAAGAATAGCAGAGGCCACACCACAACTATATAAATAATGGCACAGAGGAATAATACAGTTTATTTCCAGGTGATGAACCGATTTTTCCAGTCAGAATCCAACCTGCTTTTAAGAGCTCAAGTTTTTAAAGCAGCAGATGACAGAACTGCAGCGTAAGCTTTTTATAAACACAATGTAGTTATGCATAGTGTGGATGCTAATATCGTTATCTCTATAGTTACAGTTCTTGGTTTGAACAGGCCTAAACACTTATTGCTTTGACATTACAGTTACTGTCGAATGTGCCATTTCAAATAAAGTTAAAGGTCTTGCTCATAGATTGGCATTACATTACTAAATCACAAAAAACAAACATCAGCTGTTCATCCAGACAGCGACAAATCTGCAACCTGTCCATACACGACTGTGTGAATCAAGAGGCGTTAACTAAATTGATTAGCAAACACCTCACCCACACGCTCACCAGTAGGAGGGCTGTCACTCGCTTCCTTCTTCCTCCTTGAATACAAGCACAAAATCAAACCTCTTTTCCTCATTCAAGGGACTTTTCTGAATTTATGTGTCTCTTGGACAAAAAAAAAGATTTTGGATTGTATTTAGTAAGATATGTTACATATGATATGATTCATTAGGGGACATAGCTTAAATTTTATAATAGTATTTCATGATATAGAAGCATCATTAAGAACATTTTCAAAATATATGGAGTTAAGGTTATAATTACAGATTATTAAGTTAAATTGGTGACAATGTCAACATCAAGATTGATGTTGCATTGTTTAATTCCGGGGATCCTTTAATTGCATAATTTGTCTTTAGTCTAAATTGTCATGTGCATGTAGGGATCTTATTGAATAACTGAAAACATTGCTTGGTTGATCTCACACCACACAATGTTTATTTTTGCATTTGGAAGGAGATGTATGCTTTCATATCTGTATCATTTTTTGTAGCTTTTGTGGTTATTTTGAAAGGGTCATAATGATGCAAATTAAATCTCATGTAGCTCTATTCTGTAACTGAGAATGTATTCTAATTGGTTAAGATAAGGTTATTTATGTGTATGAAGAAAATAAAGAAATGTTTATGAATTCAAGCCTTATTCCTTTTTTAATTATAAAGAAATGTGGCACAGGTATAATCTAATCTATAATAATCTATAATATAAAAGCAAAATCCTTCTGAATTAAAATAATGACACATTTCCTCCATTATTGCCCAGAAGGAAAGATAACCTACAGTTCACTGAACACATGACCTTTTGTGACAATAGCGGGACATTATGTCATTATTTAGACAATGGAAATCTATTATAGAACTCTGTAGGATAAGAATATTCTTTCGCAGCTCAAGAGTATATATTTGGGGTTGAGTTATCGCTTGCTTTATGTGTCATAATTTTATACAGGTTATTAATTTGTTATTAATTTTTGCTGGTCAAAACAACTAATGTATGTTTATATATGTTACCATTTTTGATGTTTCGTGACTTGTTTTGTATTTCATAACGGTATTTCACACCATATGAAATATTTACTGAAACAAAAGGTATGGCAACTAGCTTGGGTCTCTCTCTTTCCACCTCCTCTTAAGGAAAGCTAGAATGACATTTGAATATATTTGAACTATATTAATGACAGTGACAATATATAAATATGTATGTATATATATATATATTTCTTTACAAACTAAAAAAATATTAATATACACAAATGTGTGTGTGTGTATATATATATATATATATATAGATAGATAGATATATCGTGTTTGTGTTTCCATGTTTATACTCAAAAGGCTTTTACATCTGCTTCATAACGGGTTTATTTGTTGTGACGTCATATTCCGGCGACAAGTTCTTACACATGGAAAAGTGTTCCGACTTCCCGGTCACTCTCACCTCGTCGGTTACCCTTTATTAGCAAAATGTCTTACAAATTTAGCGGATTTACAGAAAGACTGACAGGAGCCGTGTCGTCCTCCACATACAGACCGCAGGTAACGTTATGTGCTCGAGATTCTGTTTCTAAAACTAATTCAGTGACCTTTATCTGCTGCTTGCTTTATGAACCAAAGAGGTGTTTTAAACCGCAACGCAGCTAGATATCTAAAATACACTTCTCTAGCACAATTGTAACCGATATGATTAAGCAGGCTAATTATTGGGTGATTAAAAAGGCTAATCAAATTTGGGGATAAAGTAAGGCTACGTAGTTGAGCTACTATTAACTAGATACTTCACTAAAGTCGGCATTGGTTGTACAGTCCTAAACTGATTTCACAATAAAAGGTAGCTGATAAATCAATGGTTGCGGGTTATCAAACTTCGATAGGACCTCAAGGTGACTTAAATACTTTTCATTTAATTTTTAGTGAATTTAAAAAGTAATTTTGAAACCTGGAAGAGTCATGTAAATTTATAAAATGGTAAAACTTGTATTTCATAGAATTATACAAGCTTTAATATGTCTGGTAGAAATTGTGGAT
This sequence comes from Enteromius unitaeniatus, assembly GCA_032359435.1. Lineage (NCBI taxonomy): Eukaryota > Metazoa > Chordata > Actinopteri > Cypriniformes > Cyprinidae > Enteromius > Enteromius unitaeniatus. The sequence goes on along the minus strand of JAUMHI010000053.1, from coordinate 9,164,258 downwards.
AAAATGTTTATTTTTGCACAAATATTGCTATTTAATAGTGTTGTTGGCTGTAGGGGACAATGGGGTCAAAAAGGTTAAAGACCACTGTGATAGATGGTGCTTTGAGTAAAAACATTATGTAGTCCTATTGAACAAAAATGAATATTAGGTAACTTGCTTGTTATCTTTCCTCAGGGCTTTAGGTCAAATATACCGTCTGAATCCCCTATCATCTTTGCCACCCCAACTAAACTGGTGTCTCAGTCAAATGCTGCAGTGGAGTATGTGGGTGCCAACAAGGTTCAAGATCTCCAGAGGATATTTCAGGTGTGTATGTGATGTATTAGGCTATGTAGCTGAGTTAAAGGAATATAAATGAAAATGATCATCATTTACTCATCCTTACATGATCATACCCAACCTGCATGATTTATTTTCTTCTACTCAACATAAAAGAAGATACTTTGAAGAATGTTAGTAACAGAACATTTTCAGTTCCCATTGACTGTTGTGTAGTTTAAAAATTACCAGCATTCTTCAAAATATAATCTTTGTGTTGTGCAGAAGAAAATAAGTCATGCTAATTTGGCATTCCATCAGAGTGAGTAAATAATCACACAATTTTAGATTTTGGGTGAACTAATGAATTTTAGCATACATTATAATTCTTCTGTCTTTTCTCCTCAAATAGTTTTTTCCTCCTTTTTTCCATCCAGGCCTCTGATGAGATTCCGGTTCATCTGAAACGTGGTCTTTCAGACAGACTCTTGTACCGAACCACCATGGCACTGACAGTCGGGGGAATGCTCTACTGTCTTGTAGCTCTTTACATAGCAGTGCAGCCCAAAGACAACTGAACAAATGAGCCTGTTTTCATCAACTCACATTTGTTGTATTTATTATAAACTTTAGCAATATGCCTCCCAACATCATTCACCATGAACAGACACTCTGTCCTGACTTTTTCTGAAGCTTTTATTAAACAACGCTATTTTGCTCATGTGTCCTGTATCAGATCTGGGATTGTGTTAGTTGTTTATTAGAACAGTGGTTCTCAGTGTTTGTAATTCCAAGGCCCCAAAGTCAATATTTCATGCCATACACACACACATACAATTATTTGTAATTTTTTCTTAAGCTGAAATGACCACAAAATCACATGCTTTTTTATTATAAAAAAAACTAGGGTGCTAATTATTAGTTTCAACTATATAAAGTTGTTAATTAAATGTGGTGTAGTGTAAAATTATAATTTTTTTCCATCTAGAGCATTCGCTTAAAGGTTCTAACAGGACGGCTTTCACAACAATACCATAGAAAAGCCATTACTGGTTCCACAACGAACATATAAGTAAACGGCTTTTAAAAGAAGTGTAATAAATATGATGCAAAAATATCTAACATCAATAATTTTGCCAAATAATACATTTAAATAGTTAAACTATTTTGAGACAATTTTGGAGTTTACCGAGAACCACTATAGTTCTAACAAACACTCTCACATTCTGCTCCATTTCTCCCTTATCAGCACAGGATGGTTTAAACCAGATGTGTGAGGATGGCTGAGAGAAAGTGATAATCATGTTTTGGTAATGATTGACAAATGTTGCTGAGAAGAGGATAAGGAAAATAGGTTGAGATCTCACACTTTTCACTAGTGTTGATTGGAGTGTTTGTTACACGCTCATGTTAAATGTGCCTCTGGGAAGCCCAATTATGAGAAATCTATAGACACTTGTAGAGAATGTGCAGAATATTCTGGAAATGTGGAACCGCATTGAAGAGAATCATGGATGAGGTGAATGCATTTGATGCCGTGCACACTTCTGCCAATGAATGCAATATTTCCATACTTCGAGGTGATTTCACAGTTGTGGATATATTTAATCAAATTCTGCTGTGCCTCCCATGCACCACTTTCTCAAGCAATGTATGTGTAAAGAAAAGCAAAAACTGTGTTTCAATCATGTTTTGGCTTTCTGAGATGTACATATTAATTTAAAGAAACCCAATTAAAGGTCATGACCTTTTGGCACCTGTGTTGCTTTGGTTTGCCTCCTTTTTGAAGTCTGATACTCATTATATTTTACTCACTCTTAAGGCCACCCAAGATGTAAATGGGTTTGTTTCTTCATGGGAATGATTTGGAGAAATTTAGCAATCGATATCCAATGGATCATCTGCAGTTAATGGGTGCCGTCAGAATGAGAGCCAATTTCATCAAATAACCTAAAGCCTTGCGAAATGGAAACCTGTGTGTTTGTAATAAGCAATGTTGCAAGCAAGGGTTTACAATGTCTTAACGATGGATATATATTACAAACACAAGAGCTTTTCGCTTCACAAAATGCTAACTGATGGACTGGAGTTTTTATGAGTTGTTAGGTCTCTCATTTTGACGGCCCCCATTCACTGCAGAGGATCCATTGGTGGGAAAGTGATGTAATGCTAAATTTCTCCAAATCTGGAAACTAGGCAAACTATTACTTTAAGTTTTAATTGATTACATGCACGTTTATCCTTTATCCATTTCATATCATCAGTCTGAATAGTGTGTACAGTATATAAAACCCCTCTTGAAAAACTCTGGATTTCCTGCTCCGGCTGTTCACATGGTAACCAGGCTATAGGAGACACTGTACACAAAAAGACCTCCAGACAATCCCTTTGAATCTGTCTCTTTTATGGCCAAGCACTGTATTGTTCCTAGATGCTATTTTTCTTTCTAGTCTGAGGTAATAACACAACATGAGGCTGACAGACTGTCTAACTGCACACTGGTGCTTGATAAGCTGTCAGAGCACAAAGCAAAGTGAAGCAATCTATGACAATGAGAGGCTGTGATTCACCCGGCATCATCTCTGAGCCATTCTGCTTACTACTGAAGACTCTGGCAACTAAAACCATCGGCCACATGGAGCATCTTAAAGAGGTCAGTAATCTCCTTGCCAAGTACGGCTCTTCTGGTAATAGCCTCGTGGTTTGCACTGTTTTCCAAGACAATCAATATTAATCTTTTGTTCTCTGTTCCTGTGATGTGCAAACACACACAGTCATGGCAACCTCAGGACTCTTTCCAGGGGTGCACAGATTTCCTTGGATGTGGTTAATTCTGTTTACATTATTAATCTCTCCATGACATGCATTTCATATCTAAATGAATACACAATCTGCTTTTGTTTGAACATAAACATGACCGCTAGCAATCGTTGAGAGTAATTGTGATTGATTTGTGTCTATTACCTGCCCTTCTTTAATTCACTTGCTCCCCTTTCTCTTGATCTCTCTTGTTTGCCTAATTAGGCCTGAATGGATGAATGAAGAATGGATTTGGTCCTCCACAGTATTTGTTTTGTATCTCTGTTCTGAATTTTAAAATTCAGATTTTTCCACCGATAAATTATGCAAAGCGAGCCAGGCATTTAAAACAGTGTTCCAGGTGGTCACGTCATTAATATTTAGATTTTACGTTCTGGCCAGGTTGATTTGACTGCTGCATTAGTAAGTTAGCTGATAGTTAAGCTAGTTATATTGTAAACCAGACATTATGAAATAAAATTAGCCTCTGTGATAGTCTCATGGTCTAAATACTCTTCAATTTTAGTAAGATTTGCTCAAAATTTATACAAAATCGGCTTCCAGTTGGCTAATATTAATTGAATTGAACAGTCTCTAATAATTTTTTTTTATAGATTTTTATTTATAGATTAAAAAGAACTTCTTGAATGTTCAGAGAATGCTTTCATAACTTAAAGGCAGCGGAAAGTATTTTTAAAAAATGCTAAGAATGCCTGAACCTTGAATGTGTCAGTTGTGTTGCTGTATATGCAGGGTCAGAAAGCTCTCAGATTTCATCAAAATCTTAATTTGTGTTCTGATGATGAACATATGGCTTTGCAACAACATGATGGGTAATGAGGCAAACTGTTCCTTTAATGTGAATGTTAGTAATAATTTAATGTAAAGGAGTCTATCTTCATGAATAAACAAAGTCCATTGGGAAAAATGAACAAGGGTAAAGCAGACATCATGGGTGCAGTGGTGTGTGTGACGGGTGTAAGACCTCAGTCTGTGGAACCGACAGTGAGAGAGAGCTAGTGAGCAGTTGCTAATCTCCATCTGTAGCCCTGCTGCTCACTTGGCTATAGGCAAACCTCTCGCTCTTCTCTGGAAATGCGTGTAGGTTATCTTTTACATGTGTCATTGGAGTTCACAGGGTTCAGGAGGTTTCTTGATAGCCCTGATACATTACTGACGTGTTGGCTACATTGAACTAAAAAAAAAGCAGCTCAGTCAAGTAAATATATTGCATGAATGTAATGAAAAGGGATTAACAGAAAAACAGATTCTTGCTAATTACAGACTTGTTTAGAGAACGGATGAAGAGTTTGATGTTTAATTAGTCTTGGCTTCCTCTATTCTTTCGTCTAATCAGTTTATCGGTATAATTTTCCTCTGCTTTTCACACACACACACACACTCACACACACACACACATGCATATATATGTCTCCATCTTTATTTGACCTGTCCTATTCTTTCTTAAAAAGACCCCACTATAGTTTCTGTTTTCTTATTTATGTAATTTTCAAACACCTACTACACTATATATATATATATATATATATATATATATAATGTATAATGTTTCTTCTATACTTCAAACAAATTCTGTTGTTTGTTCTGTTGAACTTTCTGTTAATCAAAGAATCCTGAAACAATGCAACAAGGTTTTCACAAAAATATTAGGCTAGTTATTAGGTTTATATAAAATATAAACTATTGAACCTTATAAGGTTTAATAAAGCATTAATAATAACAAAGCTTTAAATTAATACAATTTTATTTTTTACTGTATGTTTGAATAAATAAAGGCAGCATGCTTTGATGGGAGATTGTTTCCACTATTATGTTTGTCTTTTTGAAATTATAGTATAAAGTCAAAACAATAGTCTCAACTTTTAAGCAAAAGTTTGTTTTTGAACATTTGCTTTTAGACTTTTATGTCAAATTGTCCTGTACGCCAAATTTTCACATTATGTTGTTTTGTTACTTTACGTCTTGTTTTATGGTGTTATTGTTGTGGCAAAAAATTTTATGAATTTGAATAAAATGCCAAACCTTATGAATTAATCAATAATGTATGAACATTTAGATTTATGAAGTCTTTCAGGGGAAAAAAATATCTTACTAAACCCAGGAACCATATTGAAACTATTAGAGAAATGCTTTCTGGTTGGATTCTGGTTATTTTCACTCACACCATCACAGTTCCTGAAAATGTGGAGAACAATTTAAAACTCTAGAATCCATTAACTCATGCTGACAGTGTTCTCATAGGAATGGGAGGATGGGGCTGCAGTCCACAGCATTTGTGCTGGCTTAAAGCCACACCAACTGTTCGTCGGACAGACAACCACAACCATACAACAAGCCAAAGCCTGAAGAGTCTGCTCAAGAGACAATTGTACAATCAAAATTGTACAGTCCACGTCAGGCGTAAGACAACAGTGGCAAAATAAACCTGCACAGGATCAGTAATCTCATGCCATAATCCTCTGAAATATCAGACTGCTGCACATTTCTGAGCCGCTTGCTCTCATATCGAGAAAAATCAATGGGACTTTGAACTGAGTGCAAACTATACATGTGCTAATATCGTAAAGGTCAAGGGTCATTGCTAACTTTTTGCCAGGAAAGAACTATTAGGGTTCGGAATTTTAAAATGGTTAAAAATTTGTAAATTATTCTAAATTGTAATAATATTTGAACATATTACGGTTTTTACCTGGTCTCATGACATAAAGATACCTTGGTGCACTTTTAAGCGAGACACAATAACGTACCAATAAGTACATATTACTGCAGTTTCCAAAATAAATGAACACTAGAGGCAGTTAAACTCTGAAACCTTTTATTCCTTTTCACAAAAAAAGTTTCTTTATTTTGATTAATACACTGTCATTTTTGCACAATTACTTAAAGAATATCTTGTTATGTCAAACATGACAAACATCAATGTTAATATGGGAGAATTGAGAACAGATGCTTTTGAATGTTAGCATCACACATGTCCAGCTTCATATCTATGAACAGAATAGCTCACGGACTATAGAGATGTATTAGAGAAGCGAGGAGCTCCGGTTCAAATCGTGTAACGGTTCGACAAAACAGTTAAAATCTGCATAAAAGGAAGTTGACATGATTGCATCAACAAATTTTTATATCAGGTTTGAATTTGTTAACACTGTCGGGTAGATTTAGGGTTGGATTTGGTGTAGGGCATATTTCTAACATGATAGAGCATTAACTTTCAGCGACAGTCCCTGGATATTTAACATAATAAAAACAAAGAAATACGTACCTATATCAACATAATAAAAATGTGCACATATTGACATTTCTCGTTGAAACTGCAAAGAAATGCACAATAAGGTATGTAAAAATGGTGTTGCACAAAAAGTGCACATGGGTACGTATTTTTATGAGACCAGGTTCAAATAAATTGAGAGCATATGTGACTTCTTTCAAAAATATTTGAAAAACCTATTAAACCTTATTTCCAAAGCCAAAGCATTTGGGGTTTGTAGCTGTTGATGTTGGTGGATGTAATTAAGAGCACAATGTAATCTAGAACATCTCTTTATTTCCTGTGGTCACTGCACAAGATAGCAACTGGTTTGAAGAGATAACTGTGAATTTCTGGAAGTGCTGAAGAATTACACTGTGATGAAACATATTCGTGATGTTCTATTCAGCCGCCGCACTGACCTTTCCTTGTCTGCTTACATTTTTCACTCTGATTACGCTTTTGTGCTATCTCTCTCAGAGTCAATACAGCTTTATTGGAACCACTGTAAAGACCTGAAATATTGCCAAAGCTTTAGTGTGCTTACAGGTGCAATAAAACAAATCTCTTTCTTTTTTTCAGCATATTCCAATATGATAACGTTGTTAGACAACATTTTGAAAGTATGTGTTATGTTTGTCTTTGATTTTTGTTTATAGATTTAAGTCCTAGAGCACATATAGATTCTTGCCTTCTTTGGTGCTGCATTCTTTTTAGCAATACTTTGCCAAAAAGTAATAAAAGATCATTAATATTAATACAAGAGAGCAGCAAATTTAAAATGACATTGCCATCATGTCAATATGATACCATCACCTAGAAAGGCTTAGAACAAAAATTTAATATTAGGATATAACAAGACTCAGACAAAAAAATGTTTTTTCATGTTGTTGTTCTGTGTAAAGTGTGAATTTGTCAGGAAAAGCACTGAAGGTAAACTACAGGGCAATACTATTGATTTTCTAAATGTATTATGTTTTTTACATCTCTATCAGCAATGTGCATTTGTAAGAACAGCAAATAACAGCTACTGAAATAAGCCTCTCCTTCATACACAATGAAAAAACTAAACACCCTCTTTCATGATTTACAATACAATTCACAACATGAACCACTTTCCATCTCACTCTGAATTAAAACAACAAATATTTCAATGACGTACCAGAATGATTTGTGTCTGGCTTTGGCAGATCGTGTGTAATCATAAACAATGATGAAAAGGCGATAACGATCTGTTCTTCTCTCCTCTGGGTAATTAGCGTTTTGAATGCAAGTTCACGTTTTTTGCTTATAGGAGAGAAGTAGTCTTGCTGATAGTCTTGATGCATGCTAAAATAATTATATTTTTAAAACATCAGCAACAACAACTTTATTTTCCAAATGAATTCTTCTGTATGTATTATGTCCTCTCACTTTTACAGTAATATGAGCAGTAGTAGGCTGAAGCTCAAATTAAGCATGCCCTTTTCAGAAATGTGACTTTTATACATTATTCACAATTTTTAACATGTAATTATGTTTTGCAAATAAGTACTGTAAATACATACTTGTACAAATGTTCAATATTTATAGCTTTTTTTATATACAGGATGTTTGAAGCATGTTATTAAGTTGACATTTTGTTTATAATAAGCGTTCATAAGATTAGAAAAAGTCATGACGAATCAACCTGATACTTAAATGTTAAGTATGCTTTTGAGCTATCAAAATGTCTTTGGGGTTAACATTTCACATTTTACTAAACCTTTAAAACCTTTTTTTTTTTTTTACTTAGCAGATTAATTTGACCTATTTGATAACTGCTCTTCTCCAGTTTAAAAATTTCCACTACAATGGATTCTCATATTTGATACAATACATCCTCATTTTTGAAATATGAAATAAATGTATACAGTATGTTAAAGTAATGTTAGGGGTATTGCATTAAAAACCCAAGGTGAGTGTATGTGTGTGGTATTCCCATGTTATGGGCAACAAATGTGCCCAGAAGGATAGAACCATTACTGAGCATCGTTTTGAATTGGCTGTTTTTTTAATTGAAGTTTTTTTGAATGGCTGTGAGAATTTCAAGCTTCTCAGTAAGGAACAGAAAGTGACTTGGATTAAAGGCCAAAATAGATTTTGGGGGTGTGGGCACACTTAAAACTCTATGTCCAACATGCAAGAGGAAACATCTGCAGGCACTGCACAATGTAAATGAGCAAGGTAGAGCCACAGAAAAAGCAGTTCCAGCCAATGCAATCTAGTAGGTACAACTTGTGCCAACACCATTCAACTCAAGATAACCAAAGTGCTGTTTCAAAATGGTAAAAAATCCATAGAGCCATATGCAATTCTGGACGATGGGTCAGAGCAAACCCATCATCGTACACAAAGCAGTCCAGAAGTTGAATGTGAAGGGATAGCCAGAGGACTTGGTTCTCTGCACAGTCAGGCAAGATACCCAAACCATTCTTCACCTCTAGTGAAACAGCAAAAGTGTTTGCTGACAGAACTTGTAGCGTCTTAAGTTCTGGAGGCTTTGACCTGAGCCAGTGGGCTAGCAATGATCACTTAGTCATCAGTCTACTGCCAGCTGATGCATGATCCCAAAGCAGTATCCAGTGACTCAGTGAAGGTCATCAAGAAACACAGAAGTCAACTCTTGGGCTACATTGGCATTGCTCATCAGACACTCTCTCCTATAACCTCGAACAAAACACCCACTACCAACTATACGGAGCAAATACCACACCCTTGCTAGCCAGTATGATCCTATTGGCTATATCGTGCCATTTACATCACGGGCCAAAATAATAGTACAGAGGCTATGGGACAAGAAAAGAGAGTGGGATGTTCCCCGACTACCTGAGGAACTTTTGAACTTGTGGAAACTTTGGGAGAGTGAACTGGATGATCTACAACATGTTGCATGGTGTTACTGAAGCAAAGAACTGGATCTCCCTAGTAGCACCAGGCAGGTCCACATTTTTTGCGATTTTTTAGAGCAAGCCTCTGGGTCTACTTACAAACTTAAAAACCCCAAAGGTAAAGTGGAAGTAGCTTTTGTAAGAGCATTCCAGGGCTAGTTATGTGCTGCAGTGACTGGCACAAAGCTTGCAAAGATCATGAAAGACAGAACTGATGCTACCCATCCAAAGTGTCACTCTGTGGTCCAATTCCACGACTGTCCTGATCTGGTTGCTATCACTCTCCTGTTGTTTCAATGTGTTCGTAGGCACAAAGTTGCAGAAATCCAGGAACTGGAGTCTGATAAGCGGGGACCATCTAATAAAAATCCTGCTGATGACATCACCAAGGGAAAATCTCTCAGTGACATTGGCCAGAAAGAAGATGGAACAAAGGGCCCAAATTTCTCATGCAAACCACCCACCACTGGCCAGAGATACCAAATGTCATTGACATCCCTTTATTAAGATGGTGAACTGAAAAAAAAATCCCTTTTCTGTGGTCTATCCATCTCCTCCCCACCTATTCCTGATCCACAGAATTACCAAACACTTCCAGAGTTGCTAAAGTCTTGCGTCCAACATGTCAATGGGGCGGCCACTGATACCCCAACAGCAGATGACTTCAAGGGGGCAGAACTCGCAGTCCTTCGTCATAGTCAAAACAAATAATTTCCAGAATAACTGTCCTGCCTCCAAGGACATAAACCCCCACCAAGAAATAGTAATTTGCTGTGTTTAGCTCCTGAATTTGATGAAGATACCAAACTCATAAGAGTTGGTGGTCGACTCTGACAAAGCAGTCACCTGGCAGATGATGCTATACATCCCATCATCCTTGAATGGCAAACCTCCCACCTGCCAGACTAAGGATCCATCAACCTGTCTTCTACTTAACAGGTGTGGATTGCTTTGGACCTTACACCATAAAGGTGAGACATAGAACTGAGAAAAGATGGGGAATCATCTTTAAATGCATGACGTTGCGTGCGGTTCACATTGACATTCTCACCAATATTGACACTGACTTCTTGATGGCTTTACTGAGATTCATTTCAAGACGTGGTAAACCCTTTGAGCTCTTAGCAGACCAGGGCATCTTCACCCTAAGCTCCAAAAACAACTTGCCAACCAATAGATCAAATTCATCTTCAATCCACCCAGTTCAACCCACTTCGGTGGACGTTGTAAACGAGAAATACTGAGAACTGTCTTTATCAAAAGGGGGCATTCTCAACTCCAAGCCCATTGGCTCTACTTTTCTTCGGACATTGCCAAACCAGATCCAGTGACTCCCAACATCTTGCTGATGGCGAGATGCATCATTACCACAAGTGTTATACCAGGACTCTGAACTCCTAAGCTGTAGAAAGTGGAGACACAGCCAGGTCTTGGCTGACCACTTTTGGAAGCACTTTGTTTTGACACTACTTACCCAATCTTCAAATCAGACATGAATGGAAAACTGAAGAAGCCAACCTTCAGATCGGTGACACCGTCATGATTGTGGACCAGCAACTATCCCGTTCTCTTTGGCCTGTTGGAAGAATTGTTCATGTCTTTCCTGGGTCTGACCAAAGAGTTAGATCTGCAGAAATACAGATCAAAGACAAGACTTTACATACCAAAATGATTTGTCTGCCCCCACTCCCTGACTACCAAAGACCATTTAGGGTAGCAAATTCACACTGTGAATTTGGGGGCATCTGTAGAATGGGTTCCCCTTTAACACATGAACTGTTCCAGTCACCCCCCACCATCCAGCGTGAAATGGACATTTTCTGAATTTTCCATCGAAGTTTGCGAAGTGGTGGAGAGGACAGTTGGTGGATTAGAACGGGATGGCAAACTGACTGAATATTATCGATAGTTTAAGTTGAAATGAAAGTTTAGTAATCGCAATCGAAGGAGTTTTTTATAGTTTGTGTATGCATCACACCGTAAGTAATCCTATCGATCATTACTGAGCATTCTTAGCAACTGAAATGAAAAGTGTTTTAATTTGAAAATAGTTTACATGATTGTATTCCATACCACAATTATCCAGTATTATTTATGTTAATAGCTCTTAATGAATGCACATTTTGTTATTAAAAGTAAGGATGCACGGCCACATCTCACGTAGCGTGCATGCGCTCTGGAGTTGTTTATTTTCCAAGCTACATACAGTACTCGCTCAGCAGGGATGCTCACGTGAACAGTTCATGCAGTTAAACGCACACATACTTTGTACATGTCAATACTAGACATATGCATAGACATAGGCATAGTTGTTATATTGTAAGCTATTTATCCCCTTTTGTGCAGTCATTTGAAATAAGCTTTATTAACGTGTTTTGTTCTTGTATACTTATATTTATATCTATGTTTGTATTTTAGAATTTCATGAACCATTCACATGCAATGCACATTCAATAAAGACCATTTGGATTATATCAGCCAGTCATCATTGTTCTGACCGGACAAACTGTAGCCTTCACCCAAATTCAGACTATAGTAATAGAGTACAACTTTGTTGTACTGGGCACAAGATTTGTCAAGAATGAAGAATTTCAAGATGAAACAACAAATCATATGTAACAATGTAACTATGAAATCAGTGACCAAAAAAACATTTAAGATTACACTTTATTTTAAGTGATTTGTAATTTTCATTAATTTGACTACTAACTCTCATTGTAGACTTAGAGTAGGTCTAGGGTTAGTAGAATAAGTTGATAAGTTGACGCAAGTTTATTGCGTTGTATTGTGGACCAATCAAAAAAAGGCTAATACTCTACATGTAGTTGTAATTTACTTATGTTAGTAGAATGTCTAAAGTGGACTATCGAAAATAAAGTGTTATCACATTTAATGTAAAAACAGTAAAGCACAATCATGCCACTGTGTCTTGTAACTGATATCCTATATGTCAGAATTGAATATATCAAGTCACTCACCCCCTATGAACTCTTATTACTTCATAGCAGTCACATAGAGTTGCATCTCAGCCCATGTGCCAGTGCTTGAGAATTGTCTGATCTTAGCTTAAAATTAGTCTTTTTTCTGTGATCTCCAGCATGTTCGCTCCAGGTAATCTCATCCTCCTAATATTACTCCCTTCATGTTGGCCACAGCCATCTTCCTTCACTGTGATCTTCGGTGAAAGAATGTATACCATGTTTTCTCTGAAGAGCCATACAGAGTGCAGTATTCTCTGATTGTCCCCGAGTCTGCAGGCTCTTCAGGGTGCTTAGACTATAATTGTAACCCTCCTGCTTTCAGGAGTGGGTTCTGTTATGGGAGTCCACCACCATATGTCAACTAAACACACACACAAAACAGCCTTACTGTTAATCAACTTGGCCATGGGGGAAGGTCACTATATATTCCCTGTGCTGCCTTTTCTTTACAGCTTGATGAAGTGTTATAGCCACAGCCTAGGCGAAATTCGAAGGATGTGTAATCGATGTGAGCTTGAGAGGTTGTGGAAGTGAAATGAAGAATGAAGAGAGCAATTTTCAGATTACACTGAAATGATTTTGTGATAGGCTTGTACTCATTAGTATTCCTCTCATGCTATAGTGCTGCTGTTTGTGTTCATCAGGGTGGGTATACTGCTGCCAAAAAATTCTTTGGTTGTTCTGAAGGAAAAGTGAACCACAACAAAGTTTTTAAAACCCTCACTGAGACACACACTAAGAGAGAATTTTTGTAGCCCTTTATCACAGTGATGATGGAGATGTTGCCTGCCTCTCTGAAATTACCCTGAAAGACACCTCTTCGTGTTTTCTCTTTGTTTGCATTTTCCACTCTTGTATCCTGAGGGAATCAATTCAATTATGCAGATTATCTTTCCGATTATCTTTCAGTGTAACCGTGACCCACTTATCAGCACATTTCTCATAGGATTCATTCAGACAACTAGTAATAGGGTTTTTAACAAAGCACTTGGTTATTCTGAAGAAGAAAAGGAGTCTTGGAGATGGAGCGAGGGCTTTTGTAACTGGCTTCACCAAAGGGAGTGAATTTGGTCATTAGAGCTGAGAGAGAGAGGCAGGAGGGCCGTGATTGCAGCTCTGATTAGCTCTACTGCTTCATGTTTCCTACGTGACCTGGTCAGAGTCGAGCTCCACAGTGTGAAATGCAGTACATGCTCTGAGAAAATGGCTGCAGCTGGACTCAATCAAGTCCTGTAGCACTGAAGACCAGTGCCAGTAACCTGGACTATTCTATTAGATTACAGAAAATGTTTTACTAATGATTGAACTATATGCTGTTTATCTCTCTTCACATGGTTTAAAATTAAAGTGGAAAATAAAAGCTCAGAGGAGCTGATCTAATAATTAGCCTGATTTCAAAACGTAACAATTTTGTATTAGATTTCGTATGCATTTTTATGTTGTTATTTTTGTTTTTATAAAAATATATCATGTTTAAAAAAAAAAAAGCATGAAGATTCACCCAGATCGTACAAAAAATATTTACATTTTTGGAGCATTAACAGCTCACTGCTTTAATTGAAATCGACCAATCACTTAAGGGGTTTGGACAAACAATGTAAAAGTACATTTATATTACAAGAAAATAAAATTTTCTTGCATGCATGTCAACCTATTTTTGGGGACCCCCAAAACAAAATATTAACCTTTCATTACCCAAAATAAGGGCACTTTTTTAAAGTTTGGGGCTTTAAAAGGCTGTGTGGATGGATCCTTAGTGTTTTGAACAAATTGGAGAGAAAGATTCAATGATTCACTTACATACACTTACATAATGAATCAGTGTCAGTTGAATAAATGATTCCATGACTCACTCATAAAGAAAGTGATTTGTCTTTTATGCGTAATGACATGCAAAAAGAATTATGTCTCACCACTAAAAGCAAGAGCAAGATCTGACCTCATTTTTGACTCGGGACACCCATGCTGCTGAATCCCTTGATGTTAAAGTCCATGTCTTACTACTGTAGTGCCAGGCCTTTGATAGATGCTCAGTGTGGTGTACACGTGTCTCTGGGCAAAAGGAATAGATTCACGACAGTTTATTGCAATATTATGTCTTTTAGTGATGTTGTCAGGTGTAACGTCTTGGCATGCTTCAGATCTTGAGAAGAAAATAGACATACTGGTCAACTTTGCGGTGTCTGCCATGAGTGGATTTATGCGTTTAACAAAACTGACTTAATATCTTTGCTCAGTGAAGCTATTTGTGGCTACAAATCACTAATAAAATGTCCAGTTTGCAAAAATCAATAACCCATTGCATGCCGCAGTTCAACTTGAATTTCTTACATTAAATATCACTTTCTCTTTCAGCTGACCCTAAAAAATCATGATTTCCAAGCATCAGACATCCTGATAAAATGAAGCGTTATTTATATTGACACAAGGCAACATGAGAGCCATTTCCTCTACTTCGATACAGGCCCAGCAGAAGATGATTACAATGTAATAGAAAGTGTGTTCAATCAAGCAGGATTACTGTAGAAACCAGAGCATGGGAAAGACTAAATGGTCCAATAATGGCCCATGAACCCACAAACCCATCTCAAGGGGCCAGCCGCTCTAACAAAATGAACACAGCTTTCAACACACAACAGAGAAAAATCACTTAAACAATGCACTGTGGCAGATGATACATGATCAAATACTGCCATTTTTTTTTTCTCAAGTTTTTAAAAAATCATAATTTGTGTCAAAATCGGTTAATGTTATGTTTTAATTGATTATGTTATAAACTTTTTACAACTCTTCTAGTTAAAAGAAATGAAAGGCAATGCAAATATTTACACTCTTCTAATAGATTCTGTAGCAGCCTGACATTGCGCAATGTCATTTCCTTCCCTTCGCTGATTGAAACATCAAGTATGTCTTTTTTCTCCCTGGATGTGAACAATGTTCTCAGGCTAAACTTAATGCCCTCAATAAAATATAACTTCATATTTCAGAATGAAATTAAAAATTCATGTCCATTCCTTCAGAAGATCTGTCAAGAGTGTCAAGCTGCTCTAATATTAAAATGGCTCTTGTTTCCTTCTCATTCTCAGAGCTGTAGGGGAACTTCTCAAACGTGGCTCCCCAAAATGCTCATCTGTCAAGCTGATATATTTTTGCAGACTCTGTGGATTTGATCCAGCATAACAAGTAGTAAGTAGTATATCATAGCGCTCACACAATTCCCTCAACTGAGCTTCATATAACACAAAAAGAGATATATTATAGCCTACAGTCAGACAATACCTCCTCTCTAGTGTCATTCTTACTGTTTGTCTTTCTCTTATCATACGTCTCGTTTTCATCAATATCCAAGAGAGTGGAAATTATAGCCCTGCACTGCATGACTGGCCTGGGAGAAATGAATTGATAAACAGATAGGGTGGCTTCAGCTCTTGTTTAAAGGGTAAGTAGCACTTAGACAGGCAAATGCAAAAGCATTAATGCAAAATTCTCCCTCCCACCCTTTCTTTCTTCTTACTTCTTTGTACTCTGAGATCTCAACAAGTGACAGAAAAAAAGGATGCCACATAAAACTGAAGAGGATGGAGGAAAATAAACAAACTTATGCCATGTGCAGGAAAAAAAATTAAGAGAGAGTCAAAGACAGACGGGTGAAGAGGGTTGAGATGAATAGAGGTAAGGATTCGTGAATTCGAGATTAGTTTGGCCTGACATCGAACTACTAGGCCGCAGGCGACCAATTACACTCCACGTTACTGGAAAGGCAATGTTTCACTGAGGCATACATTATTTATTAGCCCTAATAATCACTGCACCTGTTTTGTGTGAGCCACAGTGCTGCATTCTCTCTTTCTCTGACTTTTACTGCAGTTGAGTCACTCAGGAATCCTCTCATTTTACAACAGCATACATGCTATAAAGTTCTCAAAATTGCTGTCTCTTATTAGTTTAATATCGTGCTGTGATTCGTTATGATAGTCAGAGATTCGCCGTGAATGAACCACGTGCGCCATCTATTGGCTGACGTTGGAACGTCGTTGTGTTTGTGCGTTTATTTGAGATCAGGACTAGGTCTTAAAAATATTTAACAGTACAAATCGTAATACATTTTAAGCACAAGTAAACATTTTAAGACAACAGTCTTTGAACGTTCAACGTTAATCCTTCGCCTTTTACATCTTTATTATTGTCACTAGTATGTCTTTATGCACTTTTCATGGTCAATATACATTGTAATAAATTGTTCAGTACCTGTTTTGATTTGTAATAATTTCTGTATTTTTGTAGCTTCTGAACTGACTGTCTTTTTTTAAGATCTTAATTACCAATTGTGCAAAATTTGCACAAGAACAAGGCTGACACAAGACTAAATGTCAATAGATTGGAAGCTGATGGAACAGCGATTGGGAAGCAACACGTCTTTACCTACATATTTGTCACGCAGAGCAAAATTACAGACAAACTAATTTGTATAATTAATGTTAAACGCTAGGCATCTGCACTGAAATACCAGAACTCTCCACGAGAGGGAGATATAACCCAATTTTCTTTGTCTCTTGCTCTTATTAGTGTCCAGTTAAAATGAGATCCAGTAAATATAGAAAACATAAAAATTAAATTTTTGTAGTAAATAGTAAAATTCTTATGATTTATTTTTTCCCAGAGGTGATATTCTTCTATGTGGTTCCTCTAGTCTATATAGGATCAGGCGTTGTGACTGAGGTCCCTCATCACTAGTCAGTTGTAAACAGGTTATTTAAAGGTACTTAATGTAAATAATTGTAAACATAATTGTAAAATGATAAAAACAGACAGGGTTGTATGAACCATAAATGGATGTAGATTCTTCATTAGTGACTGTTTCTATGAGCAGCTATCCGCCGTATTGAAAAAGTCAAAGGTGGTCTGACTCCAGAGAACATCACAGGTTGATACAAGTTGACTGTAAATCGGCAACTGTAGTTATTATACATATATATGAATATTCAGATATGCACTTGACAAATAGATGATTTTGTTAAGCTAACAAAATAAATAAAGAGGAAGACTTTGGCTGACATGACATCAAAAAGTAAAATACTGAGTTTATAAATTTGAAAAGCTCAAACCAACACATTCTCAGCTGTGAAAGGTTATCTAATTTCATTTCATTTTTAAATCTCAGAGGTTTTTACGACCAGAGGCCGACGTCTTGAAAAAATAATTGATTAGTGACAACACGTTGACCATTGCAAGACGTCAGACATGTCTGGAGCAGCTGAATGTGGCAACTGCGTATATATAGCTATAGTCCAAACCTGTTCCTAGGTGGCCACTGTCCTGCAGAATTTACAAACCCTTACTAAACACAACTGAATCCATTAATGAAGGTCTTCAAACTCACTAGAGGCCTCCAGGCAAGTGTGCTGTTGTAACTGGCTAAAGCTACACTCTACTTAAAAAAAGCTTTAAAAGAAAGATACAGAAACCCAGAGAGTCAAACTTTTATTATGAATCCTTTAAAAAGCCTTTACAATTAGTTCAGTCAGTAATGCTATTATACACATTTTAGTGGTTCAGAAAAATTTTACTTTTCTATCAGAAAACGCATAGGTCATTATAAAATTATACTTGCATTTTGCCATATATACTACTATAAAGGAATTTTAATCATGTCTTCTAAAAAACATTTCTACACAACAAGTGTAAGGTCTTCTTGAAGATTTCTGAACTATACAATTATTGTGACACAAATAATTAAACTCCCAGTGTTGACTGACGTGGAACAAACAGCTAAAAAAGGGTAGTTCACCAAAAAATGAAAATTACCCCATCATTTATTCAACCTCAAGCCGTCTTAAGTGTAAATGTAAATTTCTCTCTTCTTTCATATGAATGCAGTCAGAATTTTACATGTATGCAATTGTGGTCAAAAGTTTACATACACTTGTAAAGAACATAATATCATGGCTCTCTTGAGTTTCCCTTTATTTCTACAACTCTGATTTTTCTCTGATAGAGTGATTGGAACAGATACTTTGTCACAAAAAACATTCATGAAGTTGGGTTCTTTTATGACTTTATTATGGGTTAAAAGAAAAACGTGATCACATCTGCTGGGTCAAAAATGCACATTAAACAGTGCTAATATTTGGTTACATGTCCCTTAGCCACTTTTAGGCGCTTTTGGTAGCCATCCACAACTTCTGGTTGAATCTTTGACCACTCCTCTTGACAGAATTGGTGCAGTTCAGTTAAATTTGATGGCTTTCTGACATTGGCCTTGTTTCTTCAGCATTGTCCACATGTTTTCAATGGGGTTTAAGTCAGGACTTTGGGAAGGCCATTCTAAAACCCTTATTCTAGCCTGATTTAGCTATTCCTTTACCACTTTTGATGTGTGTCTGGGGTCAGTGTCCTGCTGGAACAAAAAACCCAACTGTGCCCAAGACCCAACCTTTGGGCTGATGATTTTAGGTTATGTTGAAGAATTTAAAGGTAATCCTCCTTCATAATCCCATTTACTCTCTGTAAAGCACCAGTTCCATTGACAACAAAACAGCCCCACAGTATAATACTACCACCACCATGCTTGATGGTAGGCATGGTGTTCTTGGGGTTAAAGGCCTCACCTTTTCTCCTCCAAACATATTGCTGGGCATTGTGGCCATAAAGCTCGATTTTTGTTTCATCTGACCGCAGAACTTTCCTCCAGAAGGTCTTATCTTTGTCCATGTGAGCAGCAGCAAACTTCAGTCAAGCCTCAAGGTGCCGCTTTTGGAGCAAGGGCTTCCTTCTTGCATGGCAGCCTCTCAGTCCATGGAGATGCAAAACACGTTTGACTGTGGACAATGACACCTGTGTTCCAGCAGCTTCTAATTCTTGGCAGATATGCTTTTTGGTGGTCCTCGGTTGACTCTTCACCCTCCTGACCAATTTTCTCTCAGCAGCAGGTGATAGCTTGCGTTTTCTTCCTGATCGTGGCAGTGACAAAAAAGTGCCATGCACTTTATACTTACAAAAAAATTGTTTGCACTGTTGCTCTTGGGACCTGCAGCTGCTTTGAAATTGAAGTGACTTTACTGACTTGTTCAAGTCAATAATTAGCTTTTTCAGATCCATGCTGAGCTCTTTTGACTTTCCTATTGTAGCGTTCGTATCCAATGTGCCGTATTTAACTGGCTTTCTCGATCAGAGAAAAATCTGAGTTGTAGAAATAATAGGAAACTCAAGAGAGCGGTGATATTATGTTCTTTACAAGTGTATGTAAACTTTTGACCACAACTGCATATATATATATATATATATTTTTATATATTTATAAAAATGTGTCTCTTCAAGATTAATAATGGCAGTGAATAGTACTTGAATGGTAGTCCACATGGCACCACAGTGATATTAAGGGCCTTCTGAAGTGAATTGATGCATTTGTGTAAGAAAAATATATGAAAAACTTTATAAACTGTATTCTCTAGATTTTGCTAGCTGTTGTTCATGAGAGAGAGGTGTTCCAGTGGCTGATGCTGGACATAAGCATGTTAGAATCCTTTGTTTACCTCAAAGGAAACCAATCTCCTCTTGACTTATGTCGAAATCCTCTGCTATTTTTTTTTCAAATCCTCATTTTGTTTTCCCAATTTGTGACCGGTGTTTTGTTTTGCTCTTACTCTGTGCTTCTGGCCACTCTTTCGTAAATGTGTGTACAACAGTTAGCAGAAGATATTGCGGTTACTGAAGTTTTACATGGATTTTTTTCAAACACCAAAATCATCGGTTCACTTCTAAAGGGACGTAAACAGTTGAAAAAGAAACTGGATGTGTATACCAGGTGTATTTTTGTAATTGTCTAAATTTACTAGCTGCTGTCTGTGTCCTAAATACTAATCCAGGAAATTAATGGGGTTAAATGATGTTGCTAAAAGGAACATTATTTTGTATATTTGGTGTAATGCAATGTGGTTACACAGCTAAAGGATCAAAAAACACATTATCTTTCACACACTGTACATTATTGTTATTTTGCTTTTATATATTCCATCTACACTTTGCTCATGATTCTAAATTAGAAGCGCCTGTTTGAGGTTGTTAGCTGTCATAAAGACACCTGGGCACCCCACAATCAGCCAAAGTCTAAGTAGCAACATGGGCAAAACCAAAGAGCTGTCAAAAGAAACAAGAGACAAAATTGTAGACCAGGGGTAGGCAATTTCGGTCCTGGAGGGCCGGTGTCCTGCATAGTTTAGCTCCAACCGTAATCAAATAAACACCTGAAGAAGCTAATCGATCTCTTCAAGATCACTAGAAAATTACTGGCAGGTGTGTTTGATTAGGGTTGGAGCTAAACTCCACAGGACACCGGCCCTCCAAGACCGAAATTGCCTACCTCTGTTGTAGACCTTCACAAAGCTGGATGACTAATGATGACTGTCAATGTCCCTCAGACTGGGGCCCCACGGAAGATCTCTCCTCGTGGGATATCAATGATGCTAAGAATGGTGAAGAATCAGCCCAGAACTACATGGGAGGAGCTGGTCAATGCCGTGAAGAGAGCT
>JAUMHI010000053.1:9118464-9133096 GCA_032359435.1 Enteromius unitaeniatus | reverse complement strand
CATGTTGATTTATAAAAGAATTCGTATGACTGTTTGCACAAAAATATTAAGCAGCGCCACTGTTTTTAATATTGATTTCAATAAAAAAAGGTTTCCTGATCAACAAATGAGCACATTAGAAACTGTGTGGAAACTGGTGTATTGGTTGCTGAAAATTCATCTTTGCCGAAACAGGAATAAATTACATTTTTAAAATGTAGAAAAGTAGAAAACTACAGAGCCCCTTTAGGGTCCCAGGATTTTCCCAACACTTTTATATTCAGCCGAAGGATAGAATTTAGAGTAGGAAGTCATCAGGAGGAGAGGTACGGGATCTTGAAATGATTCGAAATGAATTCAGACTCCTTTCATCTGTGCTAACCGCTGAGCGCAGCACCAACACACAAATATATTTTAAACTGAGTGTGTGTGTGTGTGTGTGTGTGTGTTAGGGGAATGAAGGAACATATAGCTCTGATGTCTGTAGCAAGTAAAGGACAGTGACTAGGCTTGTCAGTACAGATAACAAATGCCTGACAGTCCTCCTCTATCCCATATCAGATATTAGCTTTTGTAAGAAGCAAAAAGGAGGAGAAGGACAGAGGCAGGAGTTGTGTTACACAATACTATGTGTGGAGCAAAAACTGTACAATTGACTGTATTGTCACTGTGTTCATACTCCAGGAGAAATGCGTGCATTCAGAGGCTGTCTGTTGTCAGTGGTATCAGCTGGAGGGAGAGCTGTATGGTAATGACGGCAGCAGGCAGCAGAGAAGGGTGTTTCCAGGTTCACTGCATTAGACTTCTGTCTCGCGTTTTTTTTTTTTTTTTTTTTTTCTCAATCCATTTCCCTCAGCTCTCAAAAGAGCAGGTACACACACACACACACACGATTTCAACAGAAATGTCACATATTTCATTATTAACAAGCTCTGGATCGTGATAAGCCGTCACAGGGTGTTTTCAAGGGAATGAAGCACTAATATAAAAACCTATTTAATCAACTGGTTTTCACAAGCCTCAATCAAAATGTATTAACTTCATTACAGTAAGCCAGTAAGGCAGCCTGTTTCAGCTCAGCTGACTTTTTATGCTACAATAGAAACCAATGTTGTGGAAACTACTTCAAATTATGGGAAGAGTGACATACTGCAGTTTCAATGTAATTCTATAATAAACTACATTTTTTATTATAATTTTCTACATAACCTTTTGTACAAATGTACCTTACAGACATTTCTGTGTGTGTGTGTGTGTATATATATATATATATATATATATATATGATATTAATACTTGATATGAACACCTGCCAAATGCGGATGAATTGCAGCTGTGGCGTGTCACACAGTCACTCCCACTAGTCACTCTGGTGGGTTGAATTCTATGTACAGTAACAGAACTCGCCAAGTAGATTTTTTTTTTTTAGTAGTGAGAGTAGAACATTTTACTTGCCCGACTGATGTTTTAATCAGATTAGTTGTTCCTAGTCACTGTCCTTTATTTGCTACAGACATCAGAGCTATATGTTTCTTTATTCCCCTAACACAAACACACACACACACACACAAACAAATGCACACACTCAGTTTAAAATATATATTTGTGTGTTGGTGCTGCGCTCAGCGGTTAGCACAGATGACATGAGTCTGAATTAATTTCGAATCATTTCAAGATCCCGTACCTCTCCTCCCCATGACTTCCTGCTTTCAATTCTACTCTTTGGCTGAATATAAAAGTGGTGGGAAAATTCTGGGACCCTTAAGGGATGTCATTTATTCCTGTTCCGGCAAGGATGAATTTTCAGCAACCAATACACCAGTTTCCACATAATCCTTCAGAAATCATTCTAATGTGCTCATTTGTTGATCAAGAAACCTTTTTTTATTGTAATCAATATTAAAAACAGCAGTGCTGCTTAATATTTTTGTGCAAACAGTCATACGTTTTTTTTGGTCAGAATTCTTTTATAATATAACATGAAAAACAAAATGAATTCATGCAAACATAAATATATTTGAAATGCAAATCTTTTATGCCATTAAAAAATGTGAAAGGTGTTTGAATTGAGTTTTTGAATAAAAATATGAACAATTCTTATCAATTCCAAACCTTTGACTGGTACAGTGTGTGTAAATATATGCATGTATGCATTCATAAGTGCATTTTATTTATGGTATATTATACATTTTATATCTGCATCAGTCAACTCATCTGTGTTTCAATCATACAGTGTTGACTGTGTCTGGCTTTTATTGCAGCAAAATGTACAACACTGTGCTAATAAAGCAGGCATCTATCCATCCATCACTCAGAGTGCTATTGCCTTGCACTTTTCTCTTCCCTCAGCCCTTGTCTTTTAGATCAGATTCCAATCGGTCTGTCTGTAGAGTCTCCTGTAAGATTCCCACAGTCACAGAGATGAGCTGAGAGAGACCAATGTGGTAGAGAGAGAAAGAAAGTGTTTTTACACTGCTGTTACTATAAAACATTTAATGGTTCTGATTTTATTATATTCAGTGCATGTAAACGGCAACTAATTGGATAATGAGTAACAACAAGGTAACACCAATGAGGCTTGTCTATGTAAGAGAATCTAATGGAGAAATCAAAACAAATGAACGCAACTGCACACGGAAGAAAAATAAAAATGTAACTTAGTTTTTTATATCTATAACATACAGCCTAGTTAACACGACACGACCAGGAAGTTCCCTGAAAACCATGATTGCAAATTTGACATTTTATACAAGAGTTAAAATGAGTAGTATATATACATTTAATTAAGTTTGAGTTTGAATTTATTGAAAGGATATATTTTCCAAGCTCAAAACACTTCTGTTTCTTCTGCAGTGGAAAGATTGATTTTTGTAGAGACTGATATTATGTGATTAGTAACGGTATTATTGGCAAGTAGCCATTAGTCTTTAATAGTATTAACTATTAAATAATTATTTTAAAATATTCTTTTCCTGGAAAAATTCTGTACTTTTAAATATGGTTAGGGTTATAAAATAAATTGACTATATTCTTTTAGTTGGTGTGTATGTGTGTGTGTGTAGTTATGGGTGCAGCGTGCAATTTCAGTATCACTTTCAGCGCCTAATGAAATTTTCCCCTTTTGCCATTGTTTGGACAGACAGATTGTAATTCCCAAAATTCATGCCATTCTTTGATCCAGTGTCATCTTTGTGACTGTTTTCACAAAAAAGATACTTTTAGTTGCTTCTAGGGGTTCAACGATTATACTAATATATTTCACCTTTACGTTAGCAGTATCGCTACATTTCATTAGCGACTCCCCAACACCGTTAAATGTGTGTTCTCTGGAGGAAGCAGGAGATATGCAGGAGACGTGGGTGGATGATGTGTTGGCTTATTCTACATTCAGTTTTGGCAAAGGGCAGCTGTAAATAATACCATCCCTCCCACCCTGCCCCCTGTAGAATGTTTGAACAGACCAGAGGATGGGCAGCCAGTGTATTTATAACGCAGCCACCCCGCAGGGCCAACACAAACTCACAAACACTCTCACTTACACCACAGATGCACCTGCTCAACTTTGTTTTGTCAGGTTATGTTGCAACAAATCTTGATTTATTATGTGGAAGGAGCAGGACGCTCTCCTGACAGCAGAAGCAAACCATTTTGGGCTGCAATTCCTAAGGTTATATATTGCAGGTTCACATCACAGATTTGGCCTTGAAACATTGACAGTTGCAAGTAAAAACAGAAGGTTTATGTCACTCGCCAGTCTTCTTGATGGATGAGTGACTGTCTGGGTGTGTTGTGTGTAATGAATGTCTGCAGACTTGAAATTGCTCAAAGTAAGCTTTCCTAAACTGTCATGCGACCATTCCTAAAGGCCTCGATTTACTACTAGCTAATTCAAGAAAAATGGTTTGATAAAGTCATTTATGCTTTCTTCGTGCTCAAAAATTAGCTACATAAAAATATGATTGAACCACTGATGTCACACTAATGGACTATATTAAAAGGTTACTCCACCCCAAAATTAAACTGTGTCATTAATCACTCAATCGTTCTAAAACTTGGAACACAACTTAATATAATCTGGATGAAAACCAGGAGGCTTGTGACCGTTCCACTGACTTCCAAGTAATAAACACTGTCAAGATCTAAAAAAGAGTGAAAGGCATCATCAGAATACTCCATCTGCCATCAGTGGTTTAACCATAATGTTATGAAGCAACGAGAATACTATTTGTATGGAAAGAAAACAAAAACAACTACTTTATTCAGTGGTTCAGCTTCGAACGTCACAATAGTGCCATTTATAGAGAGCATCCGCTGGACGCAAATAGCATTTTTTTTTTTTTTTTTTTTTACTTTTCTGGGTGATGATAACGTTTATCAAGTGATTAATGACAAAATCTTTATTTTTGGGTTGGAATAACCCTTTAATGATGTCCTTGCTACATTTTTGGGCCTCGATCATACAGGGTCTAGAGAGAGAGGTGTTTGGATTTCATTAAAAATATAATTTGTGTTCTGAAGATGATCAAAGGCTTTACAGGTTTGGAATGACATGAGGGTGAGTAGTTAATGACAGATTTGTCATTTTGGGGTGAACTGTCCCTTTAAAGGTGAGATCATGTTTAACATTGCTCTGCAAGGTTTTACGTAATTCCAGTTGCCACACAGATTTCTGCTCATGTCACACAAATTCAACGTGTCGATCAACAGAAAGCTGCTTGGTTTGAAAGCACCTACATCTCTGTGCTATAGACAATGTACGTTTTTGATGTTTTAATCTGACTGCACCTTAAGGCTTCAGAAATCCTAAAGGGCTCCAAATTATGAAAACTGGCAGCAGTACTTTTTCACTCACAATCTTCAGTCGGCAGTTGTTAGCAACGTCCCTCGCGGTTCAGATGCAGAGGTGCTCCAAGATGAGAGACGTCACGGTGAATTAAACTCTGAAGCTTAGAAACTCTGGCTCCACATTTCTGAGGTTTCATTTCTGGAAGCCCAGGATGGTTCCCCGTTGCAAACAAAATGTTTATATTGCAACGCATGGCCAGAGGCACATGCTGTTATAGTTTAGACACACTCTCATTAGTAAGAATAACTATGGATGATTGCGTACCAACACACATGCTGCCTGTGGAGACACAAACACACACACGTCGGTTCCCAAAAATATCAGTCACATGTCCTCTGTAAATCCAGGCTTATCTGTTGTAGCGTCTGGGGTTTCTGGTTTCCAGAGGACATGTCTTTGCCTCCGTGCTGCTTTAGAGGATGAATGGGGGAGATGGAGGAAATGTTATTGAATGAAATATGGATTTATGGGTCATGAGCCGTAATCTAAATCATATTAATCTCTGCTCGATCATTTGGGTCAGAGTAATTTCTGATTGTTGCTTAAGTGATTGTTGATAATGTTCCATTGCAGTGCATTTATGGACAGTGATTCAATACAGCGGTGGATGCTATTAGTTATGATTTGTAGAGAAGAAAAGGACACATTATTTTCAAAGACAACTCATATTTGGGTAATTGACTGAAGCAAATGGTTCTGATAACAACTTCTGTGTCCATTCCTGAGTCCTTTTTGACCATTGTTAACCAGATGAACAGTAAAAAACAAAAAAAAAACAGTGTCTTCTGCTCTGACAGGAGGACTATGATCGTCTGCGACCCCTGTCCTACCCCATGACCGATGTCTTCCTCATTTGCTTCTCCGTGGTGAATCCGGCCAGCTTCCAGAACGTGAGAGAGGAGTGGGTCCCTGAGCTGCAGGAGTACGCACCAAACGTCCCTTACTTGCTCATCGGCACTCAGGTATGCTCACCTGCAGCTACATACAACAGCAATATAATATTCCATATACTGTATACTTTTTGTAATTGTTTGTGAAAGTGCAGAAATTAGCAAAAAAGCATTTCAAACACTAGTAAGCTAAAGTATACTGTTGTTGCTACTGTGGCTTTATTTGGTGTCTCTTAATTTTCTTGAAAATATTTCTATTAATATTGTAACTTTTTGGCAGTATGATTATGAAATTATCAGTATAAAAAACATACAAACGAACCCTTTTATTTGTTATTTATATATTGCTGTTTTACTAGCTTGGTATGCGTATGAGTGTGTATAAATCATAAATCACACCTTTTTTAAATGTCCATGAAATGAAGACACTTTAAATTGTATTGCGCCATCTCAGGCTCATGCAATTTATTATTTTTCTAATTCATGTTTCAGTATTTTTGTCAACCCTGTTACAGACACAAGCATACTATATAGCACAGTTCAATCAGAACTATGTGATCATTTTAGTCCCTGTTTGTAAAAAATATTTTATGTTTGTCATTCAGATGACCTTGAACATGGAGGGAGGGTGACCACATGTCTATGTAGAAAAATATACAGATTTGCAAGAGAGCTAATAAAATGAGCTTTGTCCTAAATAAAATTTAGTTTTTATATATAAAATAAATAGTTAAAATGTTATAATGGCAAAACCTGTTAGGATGTATCAAATATACTTTTTCCAAGTATAATTAATCATCCTATCCCAGTCATTAACAACAGCAATAGTAATAGTAACAATACCAATGATACTAACTAACTGAATAATATAGACATTATCCCAATAGTACACCCAGGTTGGCCTTAATGTAAAGATTGTCATCCCTGTTACAGCATGTCAAAACCTGTTACTCTGAAATGTAACAGGGCTGACAGTAACAGGTTTGTGGATTTCAAACTAATCGCTAGCTTAAAGTCAAGTTCACAAAAGCACGTTGTACACTTTGAAAGGATGTTACGTTTAGATATTGATTATAATAACTGTAATAAATAATTGTTTAAATGTACATCTTAAAAATGGTAACAGTATAGAGATTGCATGTCCCCTTTAAATCAAGCCACACGAATAACAGGGCTGACAGGAATTAGATGACACCAATACAATTATTTATATTTTATACAGACAAAGTATACTTATGCCAAAAACATTGCTTAACAATGAGACTGTATTTAGAACAATATTCAGATATGATTTTTAGCATTTTGCTTTTAGTTTGCAAATTAAAAATCCTGCTGAAAAAGAAGAGACCTTACCATTACCAAAAACCTTACCATTATCAGGTACTATTATTAATGCCATTTAAATTATTTAATGATATTTTCTTTTCTTTTTTGATGTAATATTAATAAATGAATGAATTAATGAATACATGGTATTTTAATGTTTTTAGATTGCAAATTTATTTAAGGTTATAATAATTCTATGTTTGGTTATTTCTTAGAGATGCAACATTTTGTGGAATTGCCCATGTTCTCAAACACACACATGCGCACACACACAGACACACACACACACACAAATCAGCTGTTTTAAATACTACAAGTGACTTTAGGCAGCGCAATATAATAATATGGATATTCATGGATATTCTTAATATACAATACCGTTCAAGAGTTTTAGAACAGTAAGATATTTAATGGTTTTGAAAGATGTTTCTTCTGCTCATCAAGACTGCATTTATTAGATTAAAAATCCAGAAAAAACTGTAATATTGTGAAATATTATTTTAATTTAAAATAACTGTGTGAATATATTTATATTTCAATTTATATATTTATTCAGTTTTCTGTGTGAATATATTTTTAAATGTAATTTATTCCTGTGATACAAAGCATCATTACTCCAGTGTCACATGATCCTTTCAGAAATCATTCTAATATGCTGATTGTTTATTATCAGTGTTGGAGACAGTTGAGCTGCTTAATAGTTTTTTAGGATTCTTTGGTCTAGGATTCTTCGTTGATCTATTGAATTAACAAAAAAAGTCCCAGCACAGATTTACATGTTTAATATTTGGTAAAAAAAAAAAAAATGTATTTGCTATTCATCAAAGAATCCTGAGAGAAAAGAAAAATCACAGGTTCAAAAAAATATATGTGGCTGCACAACTGTTTCCAACATTGATAATTCTAGTAATAAATCAGCAGATTAGAATGATTTCTGAAAGGATCATGTGACACTGGAGTAATGATGCTTTGTATCACAGGAATAAATTACATTTAAAAATATATTCACACAGAAAACTGAATAAATATATAAATTAAAATAATAAATAAATAAATTGAATAAATTGAAAAACCATTGAATATCTTACTGTTCTAAAACTTTTGAACAGTAGTGTATATATTTTAATTTAACTGTGCTATTAAATTATTTATTGTGTTGTTTTATTTTTTGCAGTATTGCTCTATATATAGTATATATATCCAATATCAACCAAGACTGATAAGTAAAATATATCTAATATCATCGAATAACCAATTTCTATATGTCCCTGTGATAGGCTGCCTATTTCTGATGTAGCCCAAGCATATTTATTTTCTGTGGTCATTGTCAGAATTACTGATGATTCATGTATTTATGTTTTGGGAGGATCTATTGTGGTTGTAACTGATGTGTGGTTAAACTGTGGTAATATTATTGATTGAATATATTGATTTGTGTGCCATAATGAAAGGTTCAGTCAGTGTTCATAGCATGATATCATCAATGAAATTGTCCAAATAGCTTATGACTGTGGTTTGGCAATTACTGTGTATGTGTGTTAAGAGTGAGGGTTTGTCATCAGCCCCAGTCTTGTCAGGTCATGTTTATTGATGTGTACGTGCCTCCTGTCTTTATCAAACCACGGAATGAGACGAATACAGATGCAGTGCAAGCAATAAGAAAGGGAGCCAGAGAGAGTCACAGGAACAAGGACCCTGAACGATAAAAGACTCTAAAATAAAACCATCAAGATATGACTTAGTGCGATTATCAAATCTGCTTCATGCAAATCTGCTCATCTGTGCATCTGTATTTGTGGGTTTGGGCCACTTTAATGTGCAAAATACTTCCCATACTTGTAATATGGAACAAAACAGAGGCTTTAAAGGCTCCATGTGGTTTTCCCTCAAAATAAAATAAAACATTTCGAAATTAAGACGTCCATACAAGTTCAAATGCCACGGCAAAAGTCTGAGCAAAACATGTTAACAGAGCCTCAGAGGAGACAAGAGAGCAGTGGATTTATTGATTTATGACTTACTGTAACTTCTATTACTGTGCAGATCTAATATAAAGGTATGATTTATTTCCCAGCTGTTGACCTTCACAGGCATAATTTAGCGACTGTTTTTGCAACTCGTGTGTTTTTAATGTAAACTTGTGTTTGAATGAGAACTTTGTTTAGTACTCGCATGCCTTTGACAGCCACTTTCTGTCCGTGCGCTTCAAATGTGTGTTTCAGAAAACCATAGCATCAGAAGTTTACACTAATATGGTTTAAAATGCATGATTTCAACACAATAAACACAACAATCAGAATCAAAACAGATGTTTTTAGCAGGAATGAACTCTAATGGCGCAGATCTCATTTACATTTAAAAAGTCTTTTTCTGCTTCCACTCAAAATAGACATTTTCAGCGTGATATAATTAATGATCTGTGGGGCATTTCACACATTCCAGGCATACCTACATTACAGATTGTAAAAAGGGGTATAATTTGTCTCCTTGAATGTAAAATTGACCTCAGTGAAATATTATTATTTATATCAAAGTATTATTTCTTTAGTTTTTTGATAATTTTTTATTTATTTAGTAGTAGTAGTAGTAATTATTCCACAAAATAATAATTTATGATTTTATAGACATAATGCTATATAACCACAATTTTCTTTTACCAAAATGCAACAAATTTTTGCGTTGTGATCTTTATTAAAAACTTCAGTTTGATTGTTCGTGCCCTACCCTGAACCCTATAAAGCTTTACTTCTGCTCCACAAGCCTAATTGAAGGATGTGAAGGAAGCACTGCTCTGTGTGGTGGTTTTGGTAATGCGTCAGTGGATGTATGGAGAGCGGCTTTTTGTGGAGAGGAGCTGGCAAAAACTCAAACTTGGATGAAGTGGAATTTTAATTGAAAACAGTGAAGACGGAGACCCTCCTAGACAACTGGTGGTACTTTTTAGGTGAAAGGGGAGTCTGCAGATGCATGCCACCATCTGGTCCTGGGTTGAATTTCCTGGAGCCTTCTGCTCTAAAAACAAACCCCATCATATGGAATCTCATCCGCCGTCCTCAAAAGAAATGCACATGTACAGTTAACCCCTCATGCTGAGTTTGCTTAACTGTGAATATCTCTCCATTTTTGGCTGTAGATTGACCTGCGGGACGACCCCAAGACTATTGCCAAGCTGAACGACGTGAAGGAGAAGCCCATTGTGACAGAACAAGGCCAAAAGCTAGCAAAGGAGGTAAGAAATGGATAGTTCCTTTTTCTCAAGAACAAATTAAAACTGAAACTTTATACTAAGAAAAACTCAGAAGTGAGTTAAAAGGAAAGCGAAAAAGATTGTCGTGACTTAAAAAAAAAAGTCTAATTTTCAATGCCTTTCCAGATTGGTGCCTGCTGCTACGTTGAATGTTCAGCACTGACACAGAAAGGCCTGAAGACTGTGTTCGATGAGGCCATTATAGCCATTCTGGCTCCTAAGAAAGGTGCGCTCAAGCGAAGACTGGGCCCACGCTGTATCAACTGCTGCCTCATCACATGATACACCAGCTCAAGGGCATCCCAGTGAACTGACGGTGACCAACTGACAACCAACCAGATTTCAATCTGACTTCTGAAATAAAGCAATGACACAAGAACACTAAATATTGAGAATGGAATACCAAGTAAACTGACCAAATGATTTATTGAGCATACAAGCACAGAGAATGGACACCCTTTCTAATGACTAAACACAATCAAACTGTATTTCAGTGTCTGGCTCAGCAAGCATGAGTTCGTCTGAGAGATGAAACCCAGACAAGCCTAAACAGCACAACCAAACCCATCGGCCATTTACAGAAGTAAGACTTTCTTCAAAAAGGGAAACTCGGAATCTCAATTTGAGTTGCAAAAGACTTGCTTTTTTCAAAATGTCTCAAGTCAGTACTGGTTTATTTACAGGAAGAACGAGAGGAATGATCAAATAAATATACTGCCATTAGGAGCGTGCAACAAAAATCTATTCTACAAAAAACAAACACAAAAGATTTATTTTATTGTTGTAAATGGGCAGCATTTGTTAAAGCACGCACTGGGAGGTACAGTCATTTTTTGACTCCAGCCTGGATCTCTCTCTCTCTCTCTCAGTTCCTGGTGGTCTGTGATTGTGTCCTTCTTTTCCTCACTTGAGCTTGTAGGTGAGTTGTTTACGATGCCAGTGGATCCAGACAGGAGCAGCGAGGAGGCCGGTCAGAAACCCAGTAGTTGCCCCGAGAGTACAGGAGATGGGCCAAACCTGGATATAAGAGCCAGAAAATGAAGATCAAAACTGTCATTTTGCAGGAGCACAAGACTGACGGCAAATTCTACAGAATCACTGTGGTGTTTTACCAACCAAATTTTCTATTTGAGACTGCTTTATTCCTCTTTCTTTTTTTAACGTAGAGTTTTGAGTGTTATGTATTGGTGGCCTTGCCTCTCAGGTGTGTGCCGACTGCTTTGCATTTTGAATTTTTGCTTCATATGATCAAGGTGATTTCAAATGTTTTTTTTTTTATTATTATTAATTTCTTGCAGTCCATGCAAATATGTGGAGTGGTCTGAGTGGTCTTTTAAAGCTTCCAGCACATTGTGAGCAACAATACAATGCAAATCTAAAAATTTAAAGGCACAATGGTTTAATGGGAGAAAATAATTAATATGAAAACTTGCTGTTGATGCGCAGTGGATAAACTTAAATTTAATGATTTGCCTCAAAATCTTTAATGAGTATAAAACTTTTTTTAGTTACTTGTGTTGCTTCTTTATATACATTTGAATGCCTTATTTCAGTCTTGCACACACAACAACTAAGATATGCAATTATTTTTCTATTATATTAAGAAAAATAATTCTTATACCAGATTAAAAATGAATGCTACCGTTCAAAAGTTTAGGGTCATAAATGTTTCAAAAGAACTTTCTTGTGCTTACCAAGTCTGCAATTTCATTTGATAAAAAATATGGTAAAAACACTAATATTATGTAATATTGCAATAATTATTATTTATAAATAATTCTATTTTAAATGTAATTTATTCCTGTGATGACAATGCTAAACTTTAAAAGTCTTTAGTGTCATCTTTCAGAAATCATTCTAATACGCTGATTTGGTGCAAGATTTCTTATCAATGCTGAAAACTTTTTTTGTGCGTGTAAACCAAATATTTTTGGTTTACCAAAATTGGTTAAACCAAATGATTCTTTGATGTAAAGAAGGTTCAATATTATGTACTTAACAGATTTTATCAATGCCATGCATCCTCAAGTATTCTTTTCTTAAAAACAAAAACAAAAAAAAACAATAAATGACCCTAAACCTTTGAATATAGGCTATTATATATTGATCAGCACTCATTTCTGTCTGTTTTATACAGAGAATGAGATTTCTTCCCTTCATAGTTGCTCTCTAAATGAATGTGTCTCATATTTGTGTCTCAGAATTAAAAAAAATGTCTTGATTATTCGATTACCTCAAGATAATATGGGCTGCAACATTACAAGAGTGTCATGGCAAAGAGAGGGAGAGAGTCTGTGTGTGAGTCACACCGCTCTTCCATTCTCTGAAGCTAGACATCTGGATTGAACCACCCTAGAGTTTCTCGGTAGTTCACACCCCCATCATCATGTGTTGAGGAATCCTCGCTCCCATAATGAATCAGTCTCATCTCTCTGCTATTGTCTAGACATCTGTGTGTAGACAGCGTGTCAAAAAGCACACATGGGAGACTTCAGTGTGACATTTTGAGGGCAAAACGAGGGCAAACACTGGCCTCTGATCAATGTCTCTGTACAACACATGAATAATTGAAGTACCAGTGCAGTCTTTCTATGCTTCATTTCATATGTTCATTCCCAACAAAACTCGCCTATGACTATCCTGCGTGTTTTTTTGGTTGAGAGGATGTGTATATTGTCTAAAAGAGTTAACCACACAGCATTTGTTTTCTATTTGATTCCTAGTATAATTACTTCTATTCAAAATATTAACAAATAGACAGAAGTCTCTTACGCTGATCAAGCCTGCATTTATTTGATCCCAAACCTGTAATCTTGTGAAATATTATTTTCATTTAAAATAACTTTAATTTTTGGTACTTTAATATATTTGTTTCCTGTGATGTCATTACACCAGTCTTCAGTGTAACATGATCCTTGCAGAAATCATTTATGATATGCTGATTTGGAGCTCAGATGTTATCAATTATTATTGGTGCTCAATTATTAATAATGGTTCTGTTTATTATTTGTTGAAAATTCTGATGGACAGAAAGAACTGCATAAATGTGTAATTAAAAATCAAATGTTTAGAATGATTTCACAGGAATAAATTTCATTTCAATATATATACAGTACTGTGCAAAAGTTTTAGGCCACTAGTCTTTTGCGGTAGCGTGTCAGTTGGAAATATCAGTTTACATTTCCAAACATTATTTTTGTCATTAATTGTAATAATTCATTGAGATTATTGTCTGCACAAGGAGACAAAACAACCAGTGCTCCACACAGAGATCTGATCATCGTCAGTCTGTCTGGAATCATTTGAAGAATCAGAACAAACTGAGACAGACTCAATCCAGAAGAACTGTGGCAACGTCTCCAAGATGAAGAAAAAAAAAACCTACCTGGAAAGCTACTGGAAAAACTATGGGCAAGTGTCCCTCGGAACAGAAGCTGTTTTTTTTGAAGCATCTTGGATACTAGTGGCCTAAGACTTTTGCACAGTACTGTATATTTTCAAAATAGTATTTAGATGGAATGCAGCCTTGGTGAGCATAAGAGATGTCTTTCAGAAATTTTCAGAAACTTTTAGATGGTAGTGTAGATGTGATTATGATATAAAAAGATTAATTTATTTGTCTTTATTATTAATTAATTTAGTGAAGAATATATATAATATTTTTCCCTCAATCATATTTTTATATCATAATCACATCTACACTACATATGATAGTGTAAAGAGTGTAAATACATATATATATATATATATATATATATATATATATATACACACACACACTGGCTTTCATTATATTGCCATAATATATAATATATAATTTGTTTTGTGCATTAGAAAAGTCACAGGTTTTTCAATGAGAAAAAGTATATTAATTTACTTTTTTTGGTAAGCTATCCCTTTTTAAAAAGCATAATAACTAGGCGTGATGGACAAAAATAGATCTATTTTTTTGCAAACAGAAGAATGAATTTGAATAAATATATACAAAATGTTATAAACAGAAAGCACAAACATAAAACTAAAAGTTAAACAAAACCAAAATATTTATACAAAGCAATTTCTCTGCCATGTTCCTCCTTTCTGAGGTTTAATGCAACATAAGAGCAAGAGCTCTGAAACAGGGAACCTTCTACTGAAAACCTGCTGCCACGGCACAAATCTGCTCTTTACTGTGCAGAACTATGGCACTAACCAATATTCCCATTAAGCAACACAGATTTTTTTTAGGGGCTAATTTTGCTTTACTAAACAGATACAGGTCCTTCTCAAAAAAATTAGCATATTGTGATAAAGTTCATTATTTTCTGTAATGTACTGATAAACATTAGACTTTCATATATTTTA
>JAUMHI010000053.1:9083909-9118364 GCA_032359435.1 Enteromius unitaeniatus | reverse complement strand
TGTTTAGAGTTAATTAGTTGATTCAGATGATTAGGTTAATTGCTCGTTTAGAACCTTTTCATGATATGCTAATTTTTCAAAATCATCAATATTAAAACAATAAAAGGCTTGAAACTACTTCAGTTGTGTGTAATGAATCTAAAATATATGAAATTCTAATGTTTATCAGTACATTACAGAAAATAATGAACTTTATCACAATATGCTAATTTTTTGAGAAGGACCTGTATAATAGAAAGTCACAGGAAGACAAGAAATGCATTGGGATGTGTTACAGGCCAGACTCAAACCTGTAAGTACATGTAGCTGATTAATATTACAAAGTACTTAAATGTATAATAACACTGTAACAAAGACCCCTTAAAATAAAGTGTAACCCAATATTGCAATAGTGTAATGACACTAACCTGCCAGGGTCTGTCCCAGTCGAGAGGAATAGGGAAAGCTCCCAGCCAGGCCCCAATCACACTACAGCCAGTGGTAATCTGAAGAGAGGTGTCCCACACTGACATCGCCCTGAAAATCACACACGCTTAACATCATAACATTGCTCATAACAAATTAACAGGAACAAAATAAAACAAATGTTCATATAAACATAAACTACATTTTTTTTAAATAAATCTATATATTTTTTCAGCAAGGATGCATATAGTTGACCAAAAGTGACTTTTATATTACTAGTGCTGTCAAATGATTAATCGTGATTAATGGCATCTAAATAGAGGTTTTTGTTTTGTTTTTGTATACACATACATATATACATATATATATATATACAAACACATGCATATATATTTAAGAAAAATATGCAGTTTATATATTAAATATATTTATATATAAAACATTTGAATATATAAATGTGTAAACATAAATATTGTCTATATATACTGTGTCTGTATTTACATATATATATATATATATATATATATATTTATTATTTTTTTATTTATTTATTTATTTATTTTTTTACAAAAAAATGTAATCTTTTTTTTTATTTCAATAAGAAATGTGATCACCATATCATTACTGGAATACATTACATTTTAAAATATATCAAAATATAAAACTTTTATTTCAAATTGAAATAATATTAAATAACATTACCACTCTTTTTTTATATAAAACATATGCAGCCTTGTTGAGCTTATGAGACTTCTTTCAAAGACATAAATCTTACTGATCTTCACTACACTAAATTATAATAGTAAAAACAACACTGTGCGCAGGGAATTAAACACGAGGCTGGAATAGAGAGCAATGATGTAGTATACAAGAGGACAGTGGATGTTCGATGAAAACAGCTACGTATTTACATTTGAGAGACGAATTTCCTGCGGTGCTTAAGCAGAGATACTGCAGCTGTATAAACAACACACAGAATCTCTGATTATCACACCACTGGAAAATCACTAAATGATAGTCCAAACATTCTGTGGTTTCAAAACACTTCAGTTAGTTTGAAGGTCATTTCAGCAAGAATGCTTTAGTAATTATATTACTTAAATGGTGATATATACAATCAGAAAACAAGACCCGGCTGAGACTCCACCCTTTTTGATTTGATCTAAGAGCATCAATTCACTTCCACATCCAACTTTAGTAACTCACATATGGAGATTTGAGCATTGCGGTTGTAATTTCAGAATGATATAGTGTTTTGTAAAATTCTGATGCTCCCATTCGTCAAGGTTAGACAAGGTCTCCATCTAGTGGATCACAAACGAGGACGGTCTCTCTGAAACGATTCCACACAAACTCCTCACCAAAGCTCTTCTACACCATATAGGGAGGAAGGAATCATTCAAGTGGTAATGTATCCTGCGCTTACCCATCTCTGCTAAAAACTCGGATCCAAGCCTGTACATTAGGACCCAGGATACAGAGACACCTCAATGTAGTGAGCGTGGACAGCAGCACGGCCAGAGAAAATGTCTCCAGAGCTGACCTACAATGTAAGGTGTGACTTTTTACATTTTGTGGCAACGAACAATGAACAAACAAACGAACACATACTTACTCGAGCAAAGGTGCTCCGTATAGTAGCACCACAGTATGAAAAAAGAGGCATGACAGTAGAAAGTGCAGACAGGATTTAAATAATCTGTTGATCTGTCAAAGAAATAACATAGAGAAAACTCATAAAGTCATTCATTATGTTTGCATTCATTGGAGAATGTGCTGCCCATGTCTACCTTGTAGGTCAGTGTGTTCTTCTTTGTTGGTGGGCCGATGCCAAGAAGCCAAAACACTGCGATGTTGACCACAGCAACAGATCCAGCTACACAATACAGCCAGACCATGTGGGTCCCATACACAGAGAAGTTTTCCACAAAGACAGCAGGCATCACAGTTGCCATGAAGATGGAGGAGGCGATAATGGCATGAGCCGATGCCATCCCCCTGATCTCAACATCCCACATTATGGAGGTTAAATCGGGCGGTACCTGATAAAGAACAATGAGAATAAAATCAATAGGATTAATAAACAATACCAAAAGAGAAGTTGCGCGTGTTAAATAAAAATTATTTCACATAAGTCAAAGAAAGGACACAAAACACCCAAAAGAATGAAAATAAAGGCAAAGGACACTATATTGCACACAGCTATATTAGTGATTCATTTAATGTTTCATTCAATTTACTTTGAAGTAAAGACTTACCAGTGGAGTGGGGTGCCTACTTACAGTTAATATCCAAAAATAAAAAATACTAAACTAATACGTTACCGGATTCGTCGAGCACGTAAATATGTACAAATTACAACCGTACCATTTCTAAACCGATTGACATAATACTACAAATAAATGTAAAAACTCGAACAGTTTATTTACAAAACATGAGTGCCGTGCACTTCCGGTAGTATGAATTCACCGCACTCTCCCCTAAACAAAGCATAATAAAAGAGTCGACTTATAAAAGAATTCAAACAGAATTATTATAAATTGAAGTAGTAGTAATGTGCACTGTTTTTGCACATAATTGTTAGTTTATCGCCAAATACAACCAAAGACTAGAGGTTGATACAACTATACCGAGTGGTATTTGTTAGGACTTTTATTTTGACAACGTATCATAGTGCGTATTTAGACTTAGCAGTGTTTCTAGCTTCGTTTTTATATCAACGGAGAACTGTCTAGACGTCTTAGCTAGGATTTTCGGACACATTTGAAGATGGTTTGCGAGAAGTGTAAGTAGTTACGTTACAAATGTTGTTTATCAGCAGTTGTATGTTTTACACACATAAGTCTACGTCATTAATATTGCGGTCGGTTTGCAATGGTTCAATAGCTTTGGCTGGCTATAGCTAAATCAGCGAGAGAAAAAACAACAGTGCGCTGTAAATACAAACACCGAGTAAACGAGTTAAGCATTAATATGCTGTGTTTTCAGGCGTCAATCAAAAATGCTATTTATGTGCTGTTGTGCTTTTGTGAATTAACGTTACGTGTGTTTTGATGACCTCCGCAGGCGAGAAAAAGCTGGGGCGAGTCATTACGCCTGATACCTGGAAAGATGGGGCTAGAAACACAACAGGTAATCGTTTTAAATGACAAATACGTTTTTACCCTTCTCTATCTATGTGTTGTCGTCACTGGATACTAACTTTCAAACCGTCATGTTACAGAAAGTGGTGGTCGAAAGCTTAATGAAAATAAAATGCTGACATCTAAAAAAGCCAGGTTTGTCGCATGGAATTTTATGCTTCGCCATCATAGTCTTGTAATACATTTGGTAAGTTATATAAATGTAATAACAATATGTGTGCTATTTTTACAGGTTTGATCCTTATGGGAAATCTGGATTTGCCACATGCAGAATATGCAAAAGCTCTGTTCATCAGTCTGGTTCGCATTACTGTCAGGGATGTGCTTACAAAAAAGGTGAGCAAGGAAAGACTTGGGTGCTCTTTTGTTTCTGTCACACATCTATATGTTCTCACCACCCCCATTTTCTACCTTTACAGGAATTTGTGCCATGTGTGGAAAGAAGGTTCTCGACACCAAAAACTACAAACAGACCTCAGTTTGATTTATTATTGGTCGAGGCCGTTCGTCTTTAGCTGAGAGAGGGAATGTTCGTGGATGTATGTGTTGACTCCTCCAAGTGTTGAGAATGATCACTTGAGTTCACAAAAGAGTTTGAAGTGTTTTGTGGTGCAAAAGGAGCGCACTAGTTAATGACTGTATTTATATAAAATATTGCAGTTGTATTTTTCTCTCATTAACAACCTTAGAGCAATATATTGGCTTGTACTGTTTGGACAATGTAGATGCCTTCTTTAACTACATTTGCTGGGGAACATGTTTTGAAAATGTTCTTATTCAGTTTTATTAAGTAAATAATTTATCAATTTTAATGTTACCAAACATCATGACAGTGGTTAAGCCGGTTAATTTCAAATAACTTTTCTTTGTGGTGATTTATTGCCCCTTTTTAATTATTTAGCCGTTGGACCTTACATAGGCTTTGACTTTTAATTGTTACCTCTTTCCACAATGAAAGAACTATGAATATCAGTCTTGTTTAATGTGAGATATCCTCTACTGTTTTCACTATTACAGAATTTAATGTAAATATGAAACAAATACAGTGACATACCGCTATAAGACAACTCTTAAGTTCAGTGTACAGTGATGTTTATGGTCTGTTTCCACTTCGTATTGTTCTGCCGCTGGTTCCTCTTCGTCAACACTGAGTTTTCTGGAGATGTGTTGTTTGCTTTTTTTTGTCATAATTTAGAATTAAATTTCTCTTGGATCCACATGATTGTATGATATTAGGGTTTGTAAAAAGTAACTGTTATGGATGCTCTTTTTTTTGCCATATTTTAATTTTGAGAAGTCATAACATAGCAATACGAAGAGTCTGTATAATATAATTTCCTTAATATCAATTAAATTAAGAATTATCCGTGACACCTATTACAGCGTGAGACTGTTTTTACATCTGTAAATATTTTTTGACAAATAAAATTGTGACAACCTGTTGCAGAAATCAGTTACTTGCATAAAAAAAGCAAAGACAAATACATCTCATAATAGTGCTTTATTGTTGCAGTTGGCACAGTTGACATTTTTGATTTCTCATACAATTCTACATGTTAAGTAAAAAAGTGACAATATCCTATCTACCTGTTGTTTATCTCTAACCATTCATAAATTATGCCACAAGAAACATTGACTTGTGTAACTACATTATTCATCATGTTTGCTTATGACTCCTTAAATATGATCTAATCTAGCATTTCTTCTAAAGTTATATACAAATTAGTTCTAGTATCTTCATTTTGTAAAAGGTCATACGACATAGACAAGTATATGAGGCAATATATTAATTTAGTAATTGTTAATAAGAGTAGTAAGATAATAGAAATATGAGTTTTAAGGCAGCTGTGTGAATGTTTGGCTTTTCAGTGCTGCTTCTCAAAACTAGTAGTTCATGTAAAACTGATCTTTCAATATTCACATTTTCTATAAGACTCCTGAGTTTCAGCGGTAGGCAGTAGATGGTGAAAAGATCTACAGCTCTGGCTCAGTGAGATTCTCTTAGCACCATGGAGGGTTTCGAATGTAGAGAATATGCATTGACCTGTTGACTGTTAACACACTGATGCAGTTGGAGCAGGGAAGGAAGTGTGATCACTGTCCGCCTTTGGTCAAGGCCAGGAACTCCTCTCGAGCTTTTGGATCCTCTCTGAACACACCCAGCATGGCGCTGGTCACAGTACGACTGTTCATCTTCTGCACTCCACGCATGACCATACACATGTGCCTGCAACGACAAACATCCATTCAGGCCACAAATAACATTTCAAATACAAATTTCCATGCATACTGTTGTAGAAATAATTCATCAACCATGACAGCCACTGTAAGAAGTAGTACTGTATTCTGAGCTTTAAAGTTATGTGTAATCTAATCACACTGATCTGTATTAAGAAACATGGGTTTATAAGAAAGGCGGCTAGGATGTAACCTAATAAAATGAATGTGTTTTCTCTTTCAAATACTTACGCTGCCTCGATGACAACTGCCACACCGACAGGTTGCAGGGCCTCAGAGATTGCCATTGCTATTTGCTTTGTTAGGCGCTCTTGGACTGTAAGAATCAAAATTAACAGTAAAACACTGAAGAAAAAACAAATGTGAGGTGCAGCATGGATTATACAGTGAGAGAGATGCTAATGCAGTAAACTAATGTTATACAGGACTATATATATATATATATATATATATAAATAATGTTACTGTATATAAGTAACATTGGTAATTCTAGTGTTCAAACAGTTATGGAAATGTTTTTGTTTTGAAACATTTTTAAAAAAATTCAAAATAAATGTTTTTTATTTTAATTAATTGCGCAATTTAATTTATTCTTATGTTTGCAAAGCATATTTTTACAGAGATCCAGAAATTGTAATCTGCTGATTTGGTGATCAATAAATATGTTTTGTAATATTACAAATATCACTTTGGATCAGTTAAATGCATCCTTGCTGAATAAAAGTATTAATTTACTTAATATATATATATAAATAATTCTACCCTGTTTGCTGAACATTCATGTATTTCTATCTCCCTTTTTAGATATCTAAATAATAAGACAGTTGTCATAGTTACCTTGAAGCCTGCGACTGTAGATTTCAACAATCCTAAAAGGGACAACAATTCACAGCGCGTAAGTTAAAAAAACACCAAGCATGTAACACTTATTAAACAACCAATGTAATACACAGATATTTTCTTCCCAACCAATGGAAATAAATTTTTTAAAAATATATTTAAGTGGTAAATATTCTAGGCATTTTTGTGATAAGATCAGAAATAGATGTCAATGGGATTGATAAAGGTGTCTCATAAACTCTGGTAAAGAAAACAACAGGCTGCACATAATATTTTGTGAGGTTTGCAATGTTAATGGTTCCCACAACCACCGCGTAGTGGAGGTGGGAGTTGAGGGGGATTTCCTCTGCGCCAGAAGTCAGCTAGTCTGGCGTTTTTCAGATAGGGCAGGATACTGTGCCAGGCTTTGCATCTAAGCCTCAAGTGAAAGGGCTGTGATAACAGAAGAACTCAGCCACTTGTAACTAATACATTCTCTTTTTCAGACCCACTCTGATGTGAGAACAAGGCCCTTTACCGTCCGTCTGAGACTGGCACGCTAAATGTTGCGTCTGTGTGTGTTTGCAAGTTGTATACTCACCTCGCAAGCTTACTGAGGCCGACGACCTTTTTGCTTGGCAGATATCCTATGTGAACCTACAGGTTAATTAACAAGAAGAAACATTTATTTCTTATGCACTACAGCTCATTTAAAAGAACCCATTGACCTCCCAGCAAGCAACACTCTCTCATCTTTCATCATGCCCAGATAATCATGCGTCAACGATTCCCTTACAACTCACAAAACCACCAGTGCAACATCAAGCAGAACATAAAGTGAGCGGCTAAAAGCATCTCCCATTGTCTTTATCAGATACTGAGACATACCTTGCCAAAAAACGGTACTAGATGATGCTCACAAAGTGAAAACATGTCAATATCTTTCACAATAACTAGCTCCTCGTGGTCTTCATCAAAGATGGCATCATTAAGGACATCTGTGGAATAACAAGAACATATATACAAAGGTTAAATACTTAACACATCATTTTGATGGAGTTTGCACAACCCGAAAGGGTCTATAACAGAACATTATCCAATAAAAGCCCTCTCATTAATCAGGTCAGCTCAGGAGAAAGCGTGATTAGTTTAAGTAGTCCTTCACACCAATCAGACTATTGAAGCTTGTGCTTTCAGCATCCGTTGCAGAATAATTGAGCCATTCCAGATTAAATATTTCATACAATACCTCGGAGTGAAACTGCCAAACACAAAGTGGGTAAATATTTGTAGTCTTATGTGACTGCCCACTGAAAAATACTAGGATTAGAATGACATAATCGTACTTTTGGATACACACAGACTCATAAATGTAACCCAGTTTAGTGATGAGCTAACAACTACTGAGAACAGTGCTCACAAAAGAAGACCACAAATGTAATAGATTTCATATTCTGTGGTATATCTGTGTTACATAAAGCCATACTAAAGAAATAAACCGTAGAGCATAACAAGACATAACATGCAATTATATTCTGCATAGTAAGAGCGCCTAACACTCACCGTAGATGGTCTCGTGGTAGCCTTTGGTCAGGAACTGCATGGCCTTTGCGGCACGCAGCGGGGTTTTGAGCAGCCCCTGCCGGTCCGTGTTTTCCCCCAGACCTCGCAGGATGGTTGTGTACGCCGCCTCCAGAGCAGGTAACCGCGACTCATCCTCCGCCTCTTTCCGGGACGTCTCGTTTTTGTGCTGGGCAGCGACTTTCTTCGAATCGACTGTCAGCTCGCTAAAGCCGTTCCGGCAGAGATACTCTGAGACAATTTTGCCATTGCACAAACCGTTCAATTCTGCCGCCTTTTGGTATTCCATTGAATGCACTTTAAATGACTAATTAAAAGAGTCAAATTAGTATTGCTTATTTATAAGTTTAGTCTATATTAATTCAGAAGTAGGCTCGTCG
Organism: Enteromius unitaeniatus; assembly: GCA_032359435.1. Taxonomy (NCBI): domain Eukaryota; kingdom Metazoa; phylum Chordata; class Actinopteri; order Cypriniformes; family Cyprinidae; genus Enteromius; species Enteromius unitaeniatus. The sequence goes on along the minus strand of JAUMHI010000053.1, from coordinate 9,109,798 downwards.
CAGTGCTTCTGAGTTGAGGTTCAGTTGCAGTGTAAATCTCTCTGTCTCGGGGTGGCATTTATAGGAGCCCTCCACTATCACTGCGTCCAATTGAACACGTCGGTATTTAGTGTGAGCACGCGCTCTATTGTGTTTTACACTTGCCAAACCCTTTTTAAGGGTGTAATTGAATAACGCGTTACAGTCATGCAAACTGCGATAACTGATTCGTGATTTGCTAGCCTGAATGTAAAGGCACAAACGAGCGTCAAACTTCTGAGCATATGACCTCACGTGCTCACACATAAGCTAGGCCCCCCCTAAGCCGTATCAGACACGTCAGAAGTTTTAAATAATAGCCTAATAATATTAACAATAGTAATAATAGCCTAATAACTAGACTTATTATTGTGAATGGTGTACACACATGCCCATTGCATGTGACTTCCCAGTGATGTCTGCTGAAAATCAAACCGTAACAAAAAAGTGTTCATATTTATATTAATATATATATATATTTTTTGTACGTTTAAGTCACATTTTCCTGATGATTTAGTTACTGCACGTTTAGTTTTCACGATTTTATCCAAACCTGATCAAAGTCAAGTTTTTATTATTTATTGAAATCATATGACTGAAAATATTAGAGTCATTCAGCATAGCAGCATATCCAAGACTGATTTCTGTGACAAAGCTCGTTTTCCCCAAAAAAGCCAGTTTTCACATGAAATGTAATCATATGAATGTCAGGCGTGGACTGATAAATTGATGTTAAGATAGAAACAGTGGGGTTTGTATGCAGCTGGACTTCATTTCATGCAAAAAAAGTAATGAATGAGTGAATTGTATTTTATTGATTAATTATGCAATTGCTTCTTACAATGTTCTAGTATATTCTAAGGCATTTGATCAGAAATTACAAAAGAACACAGAATCCAAAAGGAGATTATGGCTTTATGCAATGTACAAAAATAACTCAGCAGCTCCATTGCATCAGTGTATTGCGTCACCTGTTTTTTTTTTGTTTTTTTTGTGATGATGGTAAATGTTCTGGTACAGCTGGCCTTTGAGAGGTGAAACGGAAAGCTGGCTGACTGACTTAAATTATTATTAATTGTTCCTTGGAAAAACATCGCAATGGAATTTAAGGGATGTGTTATATTCGTTTCAGGACTTTTGGATGCATCTTTGATATGAGTGTTTGCACTGGGGTGTTTTTTGGATGGGTAATAGCCTATAAATTGTTCTGTGAATAATGTTTGATGGTTTCACATTATTTCAAGTTTTTACACCAAACATAATGTAAAATTACGTTATTCTAGAAATTATACACTTTAAGTTATGTATTTAGTGCTATCAAATGATTAATCATGATTAAACACATTCTAAATAAAAGTTTGTTTATATAATAAATGTAAGTGTCCTGTTTTTGTTTATTATGTTTATATAAATACACACACATACAGTATTATATGCATGTATATATTTATATTAATATATTTTATATGATATATAAATATATTTAATTTGACATATTTGTTTAAATATATAAATGAATGTGTTTGGATTTATGTATGCATAATAAATATACACAGTACACACATATATATTATGTATGTAAACAAAAACTTTTATTTTTGGATGCGATTAATCACGATTAAGCATTTGATAGCACTAATTTAAACACATACACCAGTCACAGGTCAAACCATTTTTACATTTCTGACTTATAAAAGCCAGATGTGAAGAATATATAGTATAGAACAAAAATATATAGCTGAGGTGAACCCAAAGGATCTGGCTAAATAAAAAGCCAGAATTCCCATCACAAGTGGCAAGACCTGCTGCGTGCTCTGCTTAATGTAGACCTGCTTTGACAGTGAACAAGGGTGATGCTGTTCTGCTGTTAACAGGCCTGACGTCACCAGTGTATGACAAGATCAGGATATCGGAGCATGGCATGAATCACAGCATCCATGCACGCAGATCAAATAAGCCATGTTACAGCAGAGACCAGGCAAACAGAATGCTTGCCCCTCGGGCTTTGCACTGTTTATGACCTATGTGCATTAACAGAGAAAGTGGTTTTGTTTTTTTTTGAAAAACCTGGAGGGAAGCATGTATTTTTATGCACTATGTGATATTGCAAGTGTATTATTTAAAGGGTTATTTCACGTAAAAATGTCAATTCTGTAAATAATTATGCACACTCATGTCGTTCCAAACCTATAAGACCTTTGTTTCTTTTCAGAACACTTAAGATGAAGATATTTTTAATGAGATCTGATAGCTTTGTGACCCTCTAGACAGCGAGGGTACTACCACGGTCAAGGCACAGATATGTAGGACATTGTCAAAATGGTCCATGATTCATCTGTAATTTTACAAAGCTACAAGAATACTTTTTGTCCACAAAGAAAACTAATAACTAATAACTTTATTCAACAATGAAAAAAATGCTGTTGACACAGAACACACATTCAGTGTGCCTTTTTTAAAGAAAATTAAAGCAATGCGCTTGCATCAATAATGGCCGAGGACTGTTCTTGGAGAGAAGAAATTGTTGAATAAAGTTGCACACAAAAAGTATTGTATCTTTGTCAAATTCTGGTTGAACCACTGATGATTTACAGTTTCATTTACATTTTGTCATTCAGCAGACGCCAATTGTCCAATAGATAATAATAGATAAAAGATACAGTGAGATTTGTAATGACTGTATGCAGTTAGACTTTATTTGATATAAAAATTAATGAATTGTATGTATAGATTAACATGAATGTTATGGAATCAAATGCAGTTGTTACTTACAGTGCTTCAGTATATTCTACGGCATTTGCTCAGAAAGTACAAAACAACACAGAATCCACGTTCATAAAAGTAGATTAGTCCTTTATGCAAAAACTGATGAAAATGTTGTCTATGCAGGGTCAGAAAGCTCTCAGATTTAATTTAAAATGAGCTTTTACGTTTTCATTTTTATGTTTTTTAGCTTTAGTTTAGTTTTAAGTTTTATTTTAGTAATTTAGTACAACTTGTAGTTAACTTGACATTATTTATTTAATGTCATATTTATATTTTATTTCAACTGTATTAAGTTTCATTCTAGTTAACAACACTGAACAGATTGAGGCAAGGATCAGCAAAAAACTATTTTTTAAACAAAAAGGTTGAAAATCTCTTCACACAAAAAGAATACACTCCACGAATGGCCATATATTTAATTTTTATTAAGAATGGCTCTATGAAACATGTCTGTGATGTACAAATGAATTGCAATTTACAGACACACGTAGACCGTCAACTGAGATGTTAAAACAGGAAGATATCTGTGCAAATCAGTGTGGAGAAGTTCTTCACGCACAAGACATTTGTATTTGATATTGACGTGAGGAACGAAAGCTGTGTCGATCACGCTTTTGAGATACAGGCCATATGAGAAACCATGTGTTCCGAAACAGAAGCTTCCCTTCACAAAAACGTGTATTATATACAGCGGCAGCCACATTCAGCACATAGCGATACAAGTCAAGAATTAAACAGAGGAGATTTCATCAAAAAATGAAATCACATTATTTACGTTCATTTATTGCTAAAACTAGAAATATGGAATATGGTCTCTATAAAAGTTTAAGATAAAATGTATTTTATTATTTCTTTTAATTTAGTTATTTTAAGAGCTTATTTACTTTTATTCAGCAAGGATGTATACATTTAATTAAGTGACAGTAAAGACTTTTACATTGTTACATTTTACCTTTACCAAATCAGCATACTGGAATGACTTCTTGAGGGTCATGCAACATTGAAATCTGGAGTAAAGATGCTGAAAATTCAGTTTTGCCCTCACAGGAATAAATGACATTTTTAATTACAGTGGTGGCCAAAATGATTTGAAAGCTAGTATTTTCACCAGCTAAAAACTGGTTTCAAATCAGTTACTGAATCAGTTTCCATTTCCAAACATTCAGTTTCTCAATAATTTTAATAATCCAGTGACACTTTTATTAGCACAAGGAGTCTGAGAACATCCAAGAGATCCGATCTGATCTGATCATCATCCAGTCTGTCTGGAATGACATAAAGAAACAGAAACAAACTGAGACAGACTCAATCCAGAAGAACTGTGGCAACGTCTCCCTGCAAACCAATACTCATACAAACATTTTGTATCTGTACAATCTATAAAATCTGTACAGATCAGATTAAAACGAATAAAAAGAACTCCAATCATTAAACTCACACTTAAAATATACCAACATAAATGCAGTGCACAAATAAATAAATCAAATTCGTGTAAGTGGTTGAAAAAGGCACTTTTATGTTTAAAACTAATTAAATCAGTAGAGGGCAGTATATCTCTTTTAACTATTCCATAAATATGAACTGAAACAGCTTTATATGAAATGGGAAATGGGGGATGTCATAGCAAACCTAAAATGAAAATTACTGCAGGAAATTTGAATTATATACTTCTATTTAACAGTATAGCTAACTGCAAACGTTAAAGGATATCCTTTCTGCAATTAATAAGGTTGGACACATTTTTGCCTAATCTTGCTCATGTGAATTTTGCTGACTTAGACTTCCTGAAGTCGCATGCTCGAGTAATCCACAGAGAGCCGTATGAATATCAAAGTGCGAGTACTGTAAGGAGATGAAAAACGTATGTTGTTAGAGTCCAAGCACACATGAGCTTCACTGATTGTAAAGGTCAGTAGTTGACACCGTGGCTTACAGGGGGATTTTAAAGAACAGCCAGCCTTTGTCACACAACATGCACACACGTCACCTGACTAGGTTGCATGAAGGGGACGCTGGATAAAGGAAGACTCACTAACATGATAGTCAACTTAGTCTTTTTTCCTTAAAAACTCAAGACTCAACTAATCTCCATTTGTAATCCTTGCCTGGACAATTACATGCTCCTAGTCACTTTTATTACTTTTAATACTTTTTTTTAAATTACTTTTTAACTATTACTAAATCTTTTATGTTTACTAGAAAAAATATTGTATAGCTAAATAAAATGCATTTTTAAGATTCTTCTTCTTTACACTCACATACGACATACTGGATAGCTACATTACACAACTAAACAGTGTTTAAACTAAAGTTTTTGATAACAATTTCTCTACGTGCAAGCTAAATTTTTTTTTCAAAAACTCCTAAAAGTAACAAGCTTTTATTCATGTTATTCTTTCTTTCAATCAGCTGCATACAGTATGGTGTGTGGTTGCTCTTGTTTGTAGTTACATAATCGCCCTACATTACACTACATAGATCAAAACACGTTATGCAATTTACGATCCTTCCCCGCGAGTTTGCTTTTATGTTGTCAGCACAAATACTTAACGTCTTAATTTGTGTTTATATCTTGTCACTTGAGTAATCAGCTGTGTCCGGAGGCTGTCGTCTATTACTACAGTCTGGAGCTGGATTTTAGTGAACCCTAATCGTGAACCAGGCGTTCTTTTGAATCGGTTCGCTTCTTATGAAGCTGAACCGGTTCGCAAAGCTCTCTTTAACGATTCGTTTATCGGAGCGAGAAGGTGCGGGAGAAAATGTTCGGACATGCCCGCTTCATGGTAGTAAGCCGAAAGGACAAGATTATCGATAGAAGAGAAGACAGGAATTTTCAAAGTGGACTGAGACATTAATGAGGCCAAAAGTAAGTTACTTCAGTTCGGAAATGCTGCAATTAATTTAAAACAAGTCAGTGTGTGTTTATTGTTTTAGCAACATAAAGGAAAGTGAGTTTTCGGTTTTAATAAATATAACACATGGAAGACATTTTATCCAAGAAATGCAAAATTGTTTTAGTAAGTACAGGCCTAATTTCAATGCAAATTAGGACTAATAAAGGGCATTTTTGCATATAAAGGCTGAACGTCACAAAATGTCATAATTTATTGTTTTCTACTGCAATTATTTATAACACTTTTAAACTGCAAAACGTGCTTATATTTGGCTTTGTTGTTCGGAAAGTTTCATTTATATACAGAGCCGCGTACATTCGTATTAACGTAAAAGAATCATTTTTGAACCGAATCTCTGACACCAACTGTTCGAACAAACCGACTCTCGAAGTTGATTCAGACATCCCATCACTAGCTGGAATTCGAGCGGGGAAGTGACGCTTTCTTCCAAAGTCTTTCCCCATCCGTATCCGCCGGAACACAGAACTTCGCGCAATTGGAGTCCCTTGATGTCAGTCAACAGCAGCTTTGCCACCACCTCTCCTGATTCTCTCTTCTGCTGCACTTGGCGACCATATCGGCCGTCAGGGAAAGAAATGCCAACGGGATGAGGGAATCGTAGGCCATGTAAATACAAAATGTAAAATGTTTACGAGTTCATCGACACATTGACGTGCAGTTTGCTTTTCGATATTCGCCGCTATGCTCCCAATCGTGTCCCGTCCGTGTGTTTTATCCACCACCGTCTCTAGCCTCGGGAAAATGTGCCCGACTATTCTTGATAGCATTTTTTTCGCAAACAAAAGAAGACACCCGAAAAAACAATAAAAGAGCACGACAGAAGGATCGGTGAGTTTATCTCTCCGCGTGTTGTGAATGCGAGTCGATTATTTCATGTTATGGCGAATGGTCGATGTCTTTTAACTAGTTTTTATTTCAGTCGGCCCCCTTTCTGATTGTCCGAAGCCGGTTCAACTAAAGCAACCGAGAGAATATAGAGACACTTGCATTGGGTTGTTCAGCACAGACTCAGATTGATGATCCGCATATCATTTATGCAATTCAGTGGTTTTAATAACAAGAGTCACGTGTGGAGATATCAAGAAAATAGCGCTATTTCTGTGCCCTGATAGACCTGCTGCACTGTTAATGTAAAGGCCTTACGCTAGTCTCTTTAACACGAAAGTCTGCGTCATGTCAGTGAATTAATAATGATATTATTTCTTTTAACTGACATAAATGTAGACACATGGCAGGGGGTGATATGTTTATCTGAGGTTTATTAGGAGTATACACACGATGGCTTATGAAATGACATAACATGTCAAACAATAGAAATGCTTGGCAATGGAGTAAATCCAAGCTGAATTCAGCTCCGTGGTATTAATTTCTATTAAGAAGATAAACCTTTTCATCTATAAGGTGCTTTATTTTTATTATTTTTAATGCTTATTTCTTGCATTTCACATGTTTTCATAAATTAAAAATCCAATACCAGGATAGATGGTTAAAAATGTATCTATTTTAAGCTGAGAGCATAATTTGCTATAGTTAGTGTTTAATGGCAATATTTTTCCTTCATGCAGGCAACTTGAATTTTTTTATGCATATATATTTATATACCATGTAAAATGTAATGTTCGTTGGAGCTTGAACAATTTTGACCAATACGTGTTGGTCATGAAATGAAATATGAAAGAAGCCATAAATAACCCCAAGAATACAATCGCCACTAAAATTAGCTTTTGAGACAGATATATGACAGTGGCAGGTCACTACAGTGTCTGCGGAGAAACAAAACCCATACTGAATTTGTTCACATAAATGCATGCGTTATGAAATATGGCAAATGATAGATGACAAAGAAACTCTGCACATGTTTTAATATTTGGGACGTTTTTGCTGCTTCCAAAAGGCAATTTACCTAAAGCTTATTTAGTTTCTGACTCCCGTATTTGCAAAAAGTGCATTGATCCAAGTGGTATCAGGTGGGAAATGTTACTCAATATAGGTTTAATGCCTATCTATATGTCCTAAATAGGGGGTTGCATAAGATATTCAGTGGTGTAACCTCAGTGGGTCTGTAAACCACAGCTCTACAGCGGTCTCTTGCCCAAAAAAGCGTGGTTTGTGGAGTTTGAGGATACCTGGGAACATTTTCTGTTTTTGCAGACCTGCAGCAGTGCTAAAGATTGTGGGTTTGTTCAGAAAACAAATTAGCTTTTGAAATATTACCCACTAGATCAGGGTATCACAGATACATTCTTTTGACACGCAAGACAATTAGCAGACCGTGAGAAGCTCTAAACTCCTGCTGGCGTATTTCCATGTGCAGAGGTTAAGGCCTGTCCAGATATTTTAGTTGTCTTGAGCGGGGCTTAGACATTGCAACAGACGCTTCCTAGAAAGCTGCTTCACTACACTAAGTACATAAGTAACACTGTACAGCAAGGCCTCATTAGCTAACGTGAACTAACTATGAGCAGTATTTTATTTTACAGCATTTATTAATTAAACATATTTAGCGATTTATCTCTTTCTAAAACTAAATGAACATATAATTTATAAATACTGAACTAATGTAGTTAATTAATTTGAACAAATCTTGTTAAGTATTAACATCAGGTGCTAACTACTTTGTGGCCAGGTTTTATGGTTTATTATTTTACAGATTTATTTTATTAAAGTGCCCCTATTATGCCATTTTAAAGGTTGCTAATATTGTTTTTTGAGTCTCTTAAAAGAGGTTTACATGTGTGCAAGGTCAAAAACACTTTAGTTTTCTCCAAAAATAGATTTAGTTTTACCCCATTTCTAAATGATTCGTAAGCGACTTCAAAGAATCCGTCTGTCTAAACCCCGCCTCTCCGTGAGCCCTCACTGCTGTGATTAGTCAGATGGAGCAGTCCTTTATGATTGGTCTACCGCTACAGCGTGTGTCGGAAAACGAAACGCCCATTACTGAATGACAGCGCAGGATACAGCGTCCTCTTGACATTATGTAATCCATGTGGAAATTATACTTTTTGTGGGCAGGCAATGTGTTCGTGATGTAAAACTTGGGCAGACATTATGCAAATATGTTACTTTGTGACGTGTGGCCGTAACAGAAAAAGTGTGAAAAACATTTTAACGTTTTAAAGTGTGAAAACATTTTTTAAAGAATTTGCAATTAAAAGATTCCATATTAAAAGTTCTTCGTGGAACCAAGAAAGCCAATAAAGAACCTTAAATTTGAAGCATATTCTGTTCAAGGGTTTTGGTTCTGTAAGATTTTTACATTTATGCATTTATTAGAAATACTGTAAAAACTGTTATGTGAAATATTATAATTTCAAATAACTTAATTCTTCCGTTGTCCTAATTACATAATCGCAAATCTGTTATCATAAAAGGAAATGTATATTTGTAGGTAAGGTTGAAATTTCAGCAGCCATTACTTTAGTCTTCAGAAATCATTCCAACATGCTGCTTTGGTTCAAAATCACAGCACGTATTAGAAATAGAAATCTTATGGGACATTATGAATATCTCTGTATTTATTAGAGATGCTTTCAAGTGATCAAAACTATGAATGAAAAGAAACATTGGAAGTTTACATAATGCTGTTAAGATGAAAACAACAACTTTTTTTACAATTATTCCATGGATAATATTAATTATATCTCTAAGCTAGCATTTTAAAGAACTGGTGTAGAGTTGAACAGAGATGCCACTTTTTCTTAGAGCAGCTAAAGTAAAACACCATTGCTAAGGCTCTGTCTGTCTTATCTGTTGTGCAAGGAAGTACAACCCACCCCTTTTATCTGCTATCCAGGGCATGGATGCTATCATTAACTATTAGGACGAGACTACCATTTAGTGTACTCATTTTTACTTTATATAATACAGATGTTTTTCATGTAATATAGTTTCTTATCATCAGAGAAGGGTGTGTTTTACATCCAGTATTTTCTGCAGATACTGAAGGTGAATGCGGTTGACTTTTATGTCTGTTTTAAACGACCCTGTAGATTTGTGAGTGTCTGTTCAGAATGAGAACAGACCGGACTGCTTCCTCTTCTGGTGCTTGGGTGCTAGAGATGTCTGGTGTAGAATTTGGCTGCAGTATCAGGTGAAGGGGGGCGAGACCTAGGGGGACAGAGGGGGCTGGGCCCACGCTACCAGGAAGCTGCAGATCTGGGCAAGGCTTGTTAGCGTTCTTGGTAGCAGAAACCCAAGCTGAGCAGAGAATAGCATAGTATTTAACAGGCTAGTGTTTTGTGATCTGGTGCCAGGATTCATCCACAGACAGTTCTGTTGCATTTTGTCAGTGGTAGAACAAGGGGAACACAAGAACAGATCTACTGATTCATATGCTCTAACTGGTTAAAGCAAAAACCTAAGTTGTGGAAATTTGTGTACATTATAGAAGTACCAAGAATTGCTGTTATTTATGGGTCAAAGACGTTAAGATGTCTGCATCAATATAAATTCACAAAAGTGATTTTATGTTCATAGAAAGCACATTAAATGTAAGTAAAGTGTCTACCTTTAAAGTTTCAAATGTTTCATGGAGAATAAAATGTCAAAATTTGGTTGAAATAATGTTACATTGTCATTCAGTGTAACATAATATTTGTGAAAATTCAAACAACAGGCTTCTGATGTTTAAAATATATAAAACATACCATTTTTATCAGTGCCTCAGTTTTGTCTCAAAATGCACACCAGTAATGTTCTTTCTAAGGCACGTTAATAAAAATTACTTAAATGTCCAAATTGAACTATTACCCAGTCCTGGCTTAGCCTAAGCCTTGTCTGTAAAACCAGGCCAAAACTTTTGAAATCTTGGATTTCCAAGGTTCTAATTAAGTAATTACATTTTTGTTACACTGATCATGTGAACTTCTTTTTACAGACAGTCAGATGTTCTTCCACTGAAGCACAAGATGCTCTTTGGATCATTCACAAATCGTGCTGAGGAACGTGATCATTAGGTTTCACTGATGATTCACTATACAAGGGAACCCCACAGCCAAACATGAGCTTTCCCTGATGCACAGTTAAAGAAAACATTATGGATGCAAACATTGGGACAAAACAGCCAGATTCATTGTGTTATAGGTTATTGTCAATATTAATGTTGCATATAACATATACATAATTTTAAGGCATAATTACCTTTTGTATACATGAAAATCCCTCAGGTATGAACATTGAACTGTTGATGAGTGTACTCTTTACTGGTATTCTGACCATTGGTTGAAGATCTCCATTGTTAGTGTGTTTTGGGAAGGAGTTGACTTCAGGTGATAGACTTGGCCTTTGAGACCAGACTTGCACTAGGAAGTTAATGTACATTTAGTCTAGTGTGCCTCCAAACTAGATTTGCCAAAGCGAGGTTATAATATAAATTAGCCACGGTCTTAGTCATTTCACTAGTGCTAATGTTGGTCACGCAATACTTTTTGTGCAATATGTATGCAACTTTTTTGATTGAGAATCTAGGCTAAAAACAAATGACCGTTGACTTCATATTTCGCACACAGTTTCACAGAATACATCTAATGAACTCTCTGACCCCTTTTCATGAACCCTTCTGACCAGCCTGCACTACAATATTACAAATGTTATGTAGTGCAAGTTCAGTTTGGAAGTGGAGCAAGGTTTCGAGTTTGGGGGAAAGATCAGGCTTGTTGGCCTCTATGCACAATGTCACCATAGCTGCACTGCCAGATCTGAACTTTGATTTATAGTCATCCTTTATGCTCACAGACTGGCTTTGAAAGGGACAGAGACAGGGTAACCAGAGGAAAGATGGGCAGAAAAGACAGAAGGAAGATTATGAGTTAATAGGATTTTGCTGTATGGGCACTTTCCGTACTGACATTGAGTAGCAAGTTCTGCCAAAATGTCATCATGTCCAATATTTAGAAACATTAATGAAGGTGAGGGTTTAAAAGTACAGGGGTTTTATGACTTGGTTTGCTTTTTAAATAAAGTTCTAAATAAGTTTTAAATAAACTCAAAGTTGAGATACCATGCCATTTAGCTATTGTAAGTACATTTATTAATTTTACTGCTAAGCTGATGACCACTAACACAAAGAATGAATCCACCATGACATTAAAGCAACATGTGGTCTCTAACAATTTATGGTTAGGCAAAATTCAGGATTTATTACATTTCTCTCTGTCTGCTCAGGAGTTGGAATTTGAAAGACTGACGAATCGCCATTCTTTAATGCCTGTTTAAACTTTTTTTTTTTTTTTTTGGACAAGACTGGGCTCAAACTGAAGTTTGTCTCAAGTGTGCAATATTATATTTTCAGGAGCATTTGAACTGGACCCAGTCAAATCAGCTGGTATTGACTAGCCATAGAAAATATGGTCTTGGACTCATCCTTGAGATGGACTCAATTATTGTAACACTGCAGTCTTTGTACATTGAGAAATTGCTTTTCTGTTAGCATCAAAAGTCATTAGTTTGTCAAACTTAAAATTTGTAGGACATTTACACGTGACACCCAGCAGCCTCTAAGACCATGAAAACCATCCTTTTTCTCTCCACTATCTGAGAGAAGGTGAATAATGCACTGTAGCTCTTTCTCCCACATGACCTACATTCTGTTGTTCTTTTTATCAGGAGACTTGATGAACTATCATTAATTATTTATGGCAGTTTTTCTCTCTAGTTCAGGCTTCTCTTGTTGTGACATATTTTACATTAAATAATTAAATGTCCTGGTTTTTGATTGCAAATTAATGCAATGACATGCTTTGAAAGATATGGTGTGGGGTTTTTATTATGTTATTGGCTTTATTACTCTTTTGGCACTTGGGTTATACAGCTTGCTTTATGTGTTTATAGGTGGAAAGTTTATCCTGAAAAGGATGGGTTAGCCAGAGTACATGTGCTCAATAAAAAAAGGTATTTCTTTCTGAGCATATGCAGTTCTTGAGCTCATGCTTCACCTGGAGGTGATCTCTACTCTACTTTTTGCTGACTCACGATTGGCCAGACTTTTCTGGTCTATCATTGGAGTTGTTTTTCCAGTTCCATGTGAATAACTGGCAATGAGTAGTTATTTATTTTATTTTTAAAGATTATTAAAGTTAAAGACAAATTAAAAGTTATTTTATGCAATTATTAAGGAAGATAGGATTTACGGAGCACATGCAATACCTCTCAGTTCATTTAGCTGCTGAGGTCTCTACTCCGGCGGGTCAGAAAAAGACAGGCCCAGACCGGCAATTGTAACTCAGCCCACGGCAGCATGTTGACTGGGAGCAGTTCCATGAGTTCATTTATAGCGCTGGCCTTGAGTCTCAGAGAGTCTGCCTGGCAACACTTTAATCACTTAGGCCCTGTTTACACCTGGTATTAACATCCGTCTTGGGTGATCTAATCCTAAGTGATCAGGCGAGAACGATTGCTGTATACACCTGGAATTAACATGAGTCTCTTGTGGCCACTTATGATTGCATCATGTACTTCAGTGATTGTCACTCCCTTTGGATAAATCATAAAAATATAAACACACTGCAGTTATAATGCTTGTTTTATTTTTTTTTTGTATGTGTATTAATGTCTTATTTGTATATTAATTGATGTTCAAATGTGCGTAACCTGTAACTGAATTCAAATTAATTCACTATCATAGCCATTAAGTCTTTTATATGTTAATATTTCTTCAAAGCATTCTGGTTTTGTTGGCAAAGTGTGTAAAATGGTTTAATTGATTTTGGATTGATATGGATGGTTTAATTTACTACAAAGGGAAAAGTGGTCATATTTGTTTCTGACTACCTCAGAACATGGAAGTATTATTTTTGAAGATTTTCTGTATTCCTTTCCTATCAAAAAAGCATGCTACAAATGCTGAAATGCAGAAATCAACCTGAACCAAAACATTTTGGAGGCAGTGTGTAAACGTGATTGACACAATATGAGGTCGCGATTTGTTATCATGCACTAATAAAAGTCTGACTTTTTGTTCCAGATCCAGGTGCCCCCACCTCATGGAGAAGGTTGGCAAGGTGTGGAGCAACCTTAAGAAGGGATGTCAATCTCTGCTCCACCCAGATGGGGGTTATCGCATTGAAACGCCACCCCAGCTTCAAACAGACACGGTATGCCAGAGTGTGGAGGATGCCCAGGGAGACAGCACACTGGAGGCTGCTAGTCCCTCTAGTGTGGCGGCACTTCCTCTAGTGGCATGGAGGACCGGTGGGAGTGTGACACGACAGGGCCATAACTGTGTAGTGGATGTACCCCAGATACTAGAAATCACAGTCGAGCAGGATACTGAAGATGCTCGTACTCCCTTGGGAGCCCGCAGAGACTCTTACTCGCGTCATGCACCTTGGAGTGGAAAGAAGAGACACTCGTGTTCCACTAAGGCTCAGAGTTCTCTGGAGACCACAGATCGTCGATCAGGGCGCTCTCGGCGCAGGCATGGGGCTGGTAGCAGCCATGAGGAGCTGGAGTCAGGGGCAGCACGCTCTCTACGGCAGCAGATTCATGATACTGTGGGCCTGTGCCTCCCACTGCGCTCATCCTCTCGGAACGCTCACCTTCCACCACCAAAACGAAAGATACAAATCACAGAGCTGATGCTGGAGACGTGCCCCTTCGCACCAGGATCAGATCTTGCCCGTAAATGGCACCTCATTAAACAGCACACAGCACCAGTCACAGTGACACAAGTAGATTCATCCTCAGATGCTTGTGGTGCTACCAGTGCATCGCCGGAAGATGAAGAGGAGCGCTTGAGAGAGAGAAGACGCCTTAGCATCGAGGAAGGTGTTGACCCACCTCCAGATGCCCAAATCCACACAGTGGAGACTATCGCAGCCCCTCTGGCTTCCCTTTATAAACTGGGACCTAAGTTGGCCCCTGGAATGGGTGAGGCCCCAGGTGATAGCCGGGGGGCAACAGCAGCTAACTGTGACTCTGAGGATGATGATACCACCACTCTTTGCTTGCAAGCTCGCAGGCCCAAGCAACGGCACACTTCGTCTGAGGGCCTCCTGAGCACCAAGCAACAGGGCCCTTGGAAGGTACACACTCAGATCGACTACATCCACTGCTTGGTTCCAGATCTGCTGCAGATCACAGCCCTCCCGTGCTACTGGGGTGTGATGGACCGTTACGAGGCTGAAGCGCTGCTGGATGGTCGCCCCGAGGGAACCTTTCTCCTGCGAGACTCGGCTCAAGAAGACTACCTGTTTTCCGTTAGCTTCCGCCGCTATGGTCGTTCACTGCACGCTCGCATTGAGCAGTGGAATCACAACTTCAGCTTTGATGCACACGACCCTTGCGTGTTCCATGCAGCCACCGTCACGGCACTCTTGGAACACTACAAGGATCCTAGCGCTTGCATGTTCTTCGAGCCATTGCTCACCGTGCCTTTGCACCGGACCTTCCCATTTGGCCTGCAAAGCCTGGCTCGATCAGCCATTTGCAGTGGGATCCCCTACGATGGTATTGGGGCACTGCCACTGCCCCCTGCTCTGCAGGACTACCTCAGGGAGTATCACTATAAGCAGAGGGTGCGTGTACGCTGGCTCGAGAGGGAGCCAGTCAAGGCCAAGTGAGGCAGGGCAGATGCTTCTCAGCTCTCCAACGGGAGTAGTCCATTTAGCACTTTGCAGAGGTGGAGGTATTAAAGTTTTTTTGGTTGGGGAAAGGAGTTGGATGTTTGGAGTTGAAAAGAGGGACCTGAAACTGAACACTATAAGTTTCTATTATTTTTTTTTGTTATCACTCTAACAAACAAAAGAAATTACATATACAATGTCTCTTCAGTGTACACATTTCAATACAGCTTCTGGACTAGGAAGCAGCAGCAGATGTCTTAGTCTCATTTTCCCTTTTCCCCCAATTTCCATGGCTGTGGGGTAATCTGCAGATACAGATATTTTCATACCCCTCCACTCTTTCACTGCTTGACTGTGGTTTATAGCCATTTCACTTTATTTGTGTTGTACCGTTCACCTGCCCTCAATTCCCTTGCGTTAAATGTGGATTGTTAATGTTTATTCAAAGTAACATTGCAGACAAATCTTGAGAGGGGAAATGATGTTCAAATACTGCTTTCCCAGCTTCTTTCATCATCCTTAGCTTTCATGGTGCTCTGTCAGAGGCTCCTATGGTAACATTCTGCGCTCATTCCGTCGTTTGAGGAGGCATTCTAGAGCAGGACATAGAAAGGCTTTCACCCTGCTTGCAGAGAACGAGACTGAGAAATCATGAAAGATGGATTGACCTTAAACTGTGTGGCCAGACAGCTTTTGGGAATGCGTTGCAGTGGAGAGAAGGGTTCTGTGACGTTCTGCTTCCAGGAAGTGATAAGAATGATGTGCACAAAGTGGCACGGTGTGATGTACCCTTGGTTTTCAAAAAACATAGTTACTCACACTCTGCATTCTGTTGCTGTCAATATATTTTGTAATCGTTAATTCCTACCACTAATTGCACAGGGGGTGGGTGACTAATTCTGTATCGTCTCTTTTATTGTATTGATTTGAATGGTCTACAGGGCCCTGGAAGTTGGGCGCTGATTGAGAGCACTTTAACTTAACTGTGCTTATGTAAGTGGATGAAGCAGAGGCAATACATAAACCTGCTACACTGGGACCATTGCTTTTAAGCATAAACACCCTCCTATATAGGAATGAGCACTCTCTGCTCAATGTTCTAGAGAGGATAGAGTAAGTTTTGAGGTGACCCCATCAGTGCCATTGGATTTGGATCAAGCTGGCTTGTTTGGCTTGATTTTTGGATGATTTAATAGACTAAAAGGATAGTTCACACAAAAATGAAAATTCTGCCATTAATTACCTTCATGTCGTTCCAACGCTGTAAGACAGAGATTAAGACTATAAGACAAGACTATAAGGCTATAAGACAATTTTCAGAACAGAGATTAAGAGATTTGGATGATTAAATCCAAGAGCTTTCTGATCCTGCATAGAGAGCAACAAAACTATCACTTTCAATGCCCAGGAAGGTCTTAAGGATATCAGTGCTTCAGCTGTAATTTTACGAAACTGCAAGAATATTTTTATGCGCAAAGAATACAAAAACCAGTCTTCTCGTAGCTCCATGAAATTTAAGATTTAACATTTGTTATTTTAAAGTCTCTAATACCTTTCTAGGTCTTGAACATGGTAATTGTTTTGTTGTCTATGCAGGGTTAGAAAGCTCTCGGATTTCATCAAAAATCCCATAATTTGTGTTCTGAAAATGAACGAAGGTCTTACAGGTTTGGAATAACATGAGGGTGAGTAACTGCAGACAGAATTTTCTTTTTTCTTTTTTTTTTTTTGATTGAACTATCTCTTTAATGATCTGTAGTACATTATCAGATTCTTTTTTTGAAATCAACTAGGAGGAATAATTGTATTTAAATAGAGTATAATCACATTATTGGCCCCTAGGCCAAGACCAGCTTCTTTATCACTTTAGAATCAGCCATATCCGCACTTGAATTTCTTTGACTAAAATGAGAGATTTGAAATTCAAATGCCACAGGTGTTTCTGATGAATACTGGAAAAAGGAAGAGGCCAATTTCTAACTCTTGTACTGTTTGCCCCATCTGTTTAGTCTCAAGTCCTGGATCACCTAAGCAGTGTGCCTTCATACATCTAAAGCTTTTAGTTCATCATATGGTGCATTTAGTGGATGTGTTACTAACAGTGGTCCAATTGGAAAGACATGTTTTCAAATGACTGTTCCTGCACTGAGTGCCAATGGCGCTGTGAGACATCATGTGCCGGGTGCTGATGTATTTTGAGTACTGCTAAGGATATGACTATCAATTCCCACATCATTCTGACTTGTTTTAAGTTGAGATCAGGTAGAACTGCCAAATGTTAAGCTCAGGCTCGCAACACCTAAACAGCAGTGTGGTACCGTGCGACTATAACCAGCTTTGTGTGAGTGTGTTGCACTGCCCCTGACCTCCCTGTCAACTGCAAGAGACTTCTGCTGACATAAAATGTTTTGTGTTATCCGTTCCTCCCAGGCAACACTAATCCAGTCTATCCTGATGCATTTAAAGTTGTCTTCCTGCACATTATCCCGTTGATTCTCTTTTCCTTGCACAAGAAAGGATTTCAGGATCATCCTGGGAAGAATTTAAAGAATCGAGGAGTGATCTTTGGGGCGGCGCTGACTCACCACTGTGTGGTTTGTTCTCCCTCACCTCCTCTATCTTCTGTAAGGTGTGGTTGAATTTAGTGCAATTTAGAAAGAGCCTTGGCTTAGATGGAGGTTGTGAAGCAGGTTTCAGGTTGACATGGCATCTGAAGGGGCCAGCTGTCCTGCTTACCGCTCACCTGTAAAAGTGTCATGCTTGGCTTCGCTCCAGACACTCCTCACTGCACTAACTCATGAAACTTGACGTGTACCTACCTATACCTGTGTGTACCAATTTTCATCAGGGGTGGAACATTTGCTCAGTCAAAATGGGGCAGAGATGGAGTGCCTCTTCTCTCTTCCCCCTTTTTCCCTCGTTTTACTAAAGATATAATGGAAATATCTATCTATTTATCTATCTATCTATATGGATAGATACAGATTTCAGAATGAAATATTTTTAATATTAGTAACTGTAAAGAAATGCAATAATGTTCTCGGGCTTAGCTCTAATGGTGACCCATGTGAAAACTGATATGAATTGTCTGTGAAGTCGGTCTACTTTGAAATTGTCTTCAGGTTAGGATCATTGTTCACAACATGAGAAAAATGGACATGGTGCAATGTGTCATAAAGGTATGAGAGAGAAACTATAGATTAATGTGACCAAAGGTTTAAGTTTGGTGAAAAGCTGTCAATGCGAATACCATCCTTACAAAATGATTACAAAAAAAGATAAACATTTTAAAAGATAAAAAGGGCCTTGTTTAAGACCCCAAAGGTGCTAATTGGCTCACTGTATGGATTTATTAACTTTCAGAAGTGCCTTTTCTTAAATTTACCCTTTCTTTAAAATCCCTAGTCTGGAAAATTTGCATGTTGCAGCAAATTAAAACAAAATTCCCTTTTGTAGAAAGTGCAACAAAAACATATGCATTAGATTTATTTGTTTTGTTTTTTTAAATAAGTGTAGTTGTATGCCACAAGAAAGTAAAAAATATCTCAAAGAAATTAGTCTGGACAAAGCTTTTAATTCCCCATATTTTAGCACCCAATTTAATCACTTTGATAAAGATGAAATATTAATAGACCATCAGGTGTATGATTAACTCAAGTTGGTCAGTCAGCATGGATGGAGACTATCGCAAATCATAAAACAAGATGAAAGGTCGAGATTCTCAGATATGATACTAAGACTTAGATTGGTAGCGTGTGGCCTCACACGATGTACGCTAGCTGGAATTTCCTTTAGAAAATAACAAACCTGCATTCTAAAATAAGATCGAAAATAATTTTGTGTGCAGGGTCTTTGCACATTACCAACAGGAAAAGTTTTCTGTTCAATGATATTTGATACGTTTCTGTACACAAACTATAGGGAGGTAAATGACTGACTGGATTTCTGACTTGTATTAAAGTGCCCCTATTATGCTATTTAAAGGTTACTAATATTGTTTTATGAGTCTAAGGCAGGTTTACATGTATGCAAGGTCAAAAAACACTTAAAATAGATTTAATTTTACACATTTCTAAATGATTTGTAAATGACTCGTGTGAAGCAGTTTGAAGAATCCGTCTGTCTAAACCCCGCCTCTCCGTGAGCCCTCACTGCTGTGATTGGTCAGATGGCGCAGTCCTTTATGATTGTTCTACGCTACAGCGTGTGTCGGAAAACAAAACGTGGAAATTGTAATGTTTGTGGGAAGGGCGAGTTGTTCGTGATGTAGAACATGGGTGGACATTATGCAAATATGTTACTTAGTGACGTGGATCCGTAACAGAGAAAGATTCGAATTGCTGACGACTCGTTTAGATGAATGTGAGCTGATGTTTATTTTTTTTTATTATTTTTTTTTTTTGATAGACAACTTTATTTATCGTGCACTGTCGGCGTTACAACTTTGCAGATAGTTTATGTTCACATACAGCTACATGACACTGCATGAAAGGTCATATTTGAAGAGGCATGATAGGGGCACTTTAAATTCTGTTGAATCGATTTCAGATTCAATAAATCACAAGCATCATCATGGTAACTATGTTACTGTAGAGCTCTATATGCACATTTGTTTTAGATAAAAGGGGCTGAAGGTGAGGTTTAGGACTGGGATGACTTTTGCGCCACCCATTTCTGATTGGTACCTTGGGACTAGCCCCTCAAAACACTTGCTGAAAAATGCACCATGGAATATCTGGAGTGATGTGGTTATCACTCTCAACATATTCTGTTTCAATTATCATTTCTTTTTTTTATACATTGCCCAAGGTTTGTACTGTACGATGTAATTACACGCGCTTGATGTCCTTTCTCTTATCTTTCCTTCATTCTCTAAAATGTACAGTACAGTTAATAGTCCCTACTCCCAGGCTGTTACTAAGTTGCTCTGTTGTATTATTTTGTTTGACTTTGGGTTACAGTTTGCTGTTTTTGGGGGGCAGAGGGTTGCAGCTCCGCATGCCCCTCTTTCACCAGTACCTGTCACTCTTGGTGCTCTTGGCTTATGCTTCATTGTCTTAATATTCAAAAATAAAAGTGTCGTATGTGTAATTTGCTTTCTCCTGTTTCCTTTTTTTTTTTTTTTGGTTGATGCCAGGTTGCTTCTACAAGGATTTATAATAAACAAAATCTGTCAAATTTGTGGTATGAAAGTATATATATTTGTGACAATTTAGATTGAGATTTAAAATATTTGAGAAGGTCACCTCCATTATTTTAGCTTTGCTTTAGAAAGATTTAGGTTGCCAAAAAATAATGTGTTACATTTAATTAGGCACTAAAGGGATCTTTCATGACTCCTTAAGGTGCAGCATGTAAGATTGTCGGTTTGTGGTGGAATTGATGGCTACCTTTTTCTTCAACGTAGAGCTAAACCTACCGGTGAGGCCTCCGGTGCGGTAAAACTGTAAAAAAACTGTTTGCACTACAAACCAGTGAGTTCATAATTGAGACATTGATATAATAGGACACGCACATTTTTAATATCAAGCGACAAAACTAACAGTTGCACAGCCACGGATGAGATGGAAGCTAGCCTCATAGACTTTACAAATGGCTGCGCCTGTTTTTACGTGAAGAAAAAAGGTGGGTAGCATTTTTTGTAAACATAACATATTTCCTTAATATCTACAAACATGTTATTTTTCGTCAAATACAGCACCTTTAAGACTGAAGGTTGTTAGGTGATCATGCAACGAGTTCTGTTAGATCAGGTAAATTAGTAAGTGAGTTCTGTTAGTCCTCAGCACATCTTTTTAATAACTGAAAGGCTGCACTGATTGAAAAGGAGATGAAAGATGGGAGGTAGGTGGATAAAGATGATGCAATCTCTCAATCTAATGCACTAGCCATATCGAACCAGTATTATGTAATGCGCTTAGCCATTTTGCATTAACTACGTTCCATGTGTTTTCAGTCCTCTGTTAAGGACGCTTCAGGTCAGTGGGTAAATGTGTAGGGACCTACAGGAGTTTGGTTGTGCTTGGAGTCTGCCTTGAAGACACTGTACTGCGCTATAAATATACCCAGACATCTGGGCCTTGCCAACATTTAGAAGTTCACAGTAAGGTTCTCATGGTCTCGTGTTAGCCACAATGGAATAACTGTTCAAGTGACATCTGGTCTTGTCAACCAGTTTAAAAACAAGGTAAAAAAAAAAAAAGAATCTTTCATTCTTTCTAAAGAAAGTTTCATTCTAACGACTTAAAGAGTGTAATTTTTCATTCTCTCCTCTGAACTGTCTGGGGTCTGTAAGACACGCGTGTAGTAGGCAGTGGACCTATTCATCAAACAATCCACTTCAAAGTTGTCTTTTAGAAATTATGTTTTCCGTTTTGTTTTGTTTTTTTAAAGGTGTTTGCTGTTTGCTGGATGTAACTCGATACAGTAACTTCTGAGAAGTCTATGGTTTGCTATTGATTAAGGGTTCTTAGAATTTGTTCCTGCCAACACTGAGATGTAGCTAAATTGTTCACACACACACACACACACAGTGAGAGACAGGAGCAAGTCCTAAGTTCTAGTGCCTAATTTATAAAAAGTTGCACAGAAAGAGTCCAATATTTGATCTCATGAGCAACTCTCAAATATGCTTACATGTGATTCACAGAATGATATATGCATATAACAATGCATAAATCATTAAGTTATTGTTTATAAATGATTAACTTTATTAGTAGTAATTATTAAAATGTCCAAAAAGTATGTATGTCTACTCAGCATCTGATGTAACAAACAAACTTTATAAACGAGGCCCTATATGTGGCCACCGAAGAGGAATTTGTGCTATCACAAAATTTTGCACTGTAGATGCATAATTTTTCAGAAGACACACTTCAGTTGTTTATGTGAGAGTTTTCTGTCGAACGATAAACAGTTAACCAAGGAATTAATTTCCTTTTTTTTTCTTCTTTCTTTTTTTAAAGGACAACTGTAGGCCTACTTGCAATACAATGAGTATAGATGTTAGATTTCCAGCTTCACAGAGGACACAAAAGGACCATCAAAGTATGTGATAGTAGCCTATACAACTCTTGCACCGTATTTAAAGCCATAAAAAGGCATGAGATATCATGCCAAAAGGAAAGTCATTTTTCACTGGATGGCTGAAATAACAAGTGAATCCTTTTTTTTCTACAGAAAGGTTCTACATCCTTTTCAAAAAACATAATATTGAAGTGTTGAAATGCTATGTTTTAATAGGCGTGGAGGATTGCAGACTTGGAAGTAAACACCCACTGCTATGATTGGCTGATAGTTTACATCCTTCACAGATGGTGGCTGCTGTGTTTAAGGTACATAAAAAACGTATGTATTCTCAGTATCAGACGGCTATAGTGACCATGTAATAAAAACAATTACTCACACTTGTGTGACATTAATGTCGGATCCAATATACAGTCTTAAAAATAAATATGCTTCATGATGGCATAGAAGAACTTTTAACATCTGAAGAACATTTGTGTTTCAGAAAAGCTTCTTTGTGGCAAGGTCATAAAAAGGTAAAAAAAAAAAAAGCCGATGGTTCTGTACCTGCCATAGCTTCTCTGTGAAGAACCTGAAGCACCTTTATTTTTAGATTTCTTAGTTCATGAGGCCTTTAATGAACCGTTTGTTTCAGTTTAGTCGCTTTATTCCTGAATCAGAATCCCAGTTTCCCAGGTTTACCTTGTTGATTGACTTGGTGGCAGCGTTCACAGGGCTAACTGGAATTAAATTTATATTTATATAACAGTTACATTT
Organism: Enteromius unitaeniatus; assembly: GCA_032359435.1. Taxonomy (NCBI): domain Eukaryota; kingdom Metazoa; phylum Chordata; class Actinopteri; order Cypriniformes; family Cyprinidae; genus Enteromius; species Enteromius unitaeniatus. The sequence continues at coordinate 9,086,754 of JAUMHI010000053.1, read as the reverse complement.
CGACATGTTCTTTGCACACAAATACTTGTATTAGAGGATTTTAGCGCATGAACTGCATTCATGGTGCTTTTAAGGGATTCTTTTTGAAGAGTCACATTCCAGTCATGAAAAGACAAGTAAATATTGACATAAGTTTAATTTCGTTTAAAATGATCTCTTAATATATTACAGTGGTCTCGAGGTCTTAATTATTCCTGTGTTTCCGTTTGTAACCAGCAGGTGTCGCTACAGTTTAATAGGAAAAGACAGTCACCACTGCCCTGTTTCAATTAGGAGGTGAAGAGCTGCAGGTTTCTCTGATGCCACATCTTTACTTCTAAGGTGAACTCTCTGACCCATGTCCTATCTAATATTTTGCTTATTGGTTACGTCAGGGGTGGGCAACCATGGTCCTGGAGAGCCGGTGTCCTGCAGAGTTTCGCTCCCATCCTAATCAAACACACCTGCCTGTAACTTTCCAGTGATCTTGAAGACATTGATGAGCTTCTTCAGGTGTGTTTGTTTAGGGTTGGAGCTAAACTCTGCAGGACCCCAGCCCTGCATGACCGAAGTTGCCCAGCCCTGGTATGCATGGCAGGTTTATGTGGAACAAACCATTTGGAAATCTAGTGTGCTGGAATTTTTTATGGATGAGAAGCTTACACAATATAAAATGACTAAGACCTGTCTCTCTCCTGCCCTGATTATATCATTCCCACCCTCTCTTTATCCCTTCTCCCTCTCTCTCCTACATGATACATGATGAGTTCAACTCTTCACTCATTGGCTCAGCGTGACTCAGCATAACAGCTCATACACTAGACTAGTCCATGTTCTGCACACTGTATGCCTGCACCAGAGTCATTGTTTTTCACTGTGGTAGGAATATAGTTTTTCAGGTCCTCTCTGAAACCTGGGTTGAGTTCAAAGACATGACTTTGTGGAAAGCATGTCAAATGGGGAGAGAGTGGTCAACTACAGACTAAGTGTTCTCAACTCTATGTCGCAATGCAGCTGCTGCTCGGATGCTGTTGCTTAGCAACCAGCGCTTCACCAGAAGCTGCTCATGGTTATGCAAATCCTCTCTCTTTCTGTCTGTCTTTCTTGATTTGTCTTCATTTGTTTCAACTCAAGTCTCTTTTCATTGGGGTCTTTTTTTTTTTGCAGAGCTGCCCTAACAGCATGTTTTAATTTGGATGACTGCAGTTGGTCTGACATAAATATTGTCCGGGTACATGACAGACTCATGCACTTGATGGGAGTGATTCTCTGTAAACTAAACATCTCATTTTTATCTATTTTCTAGTACGTATCGATTTGGGCCTGCAGAATATTTGAAGGATTTCTGGTTGGCTGCTAGTATATTATAGTTATTTGCTAGTGCATTGCTTAGTTGTTCTGGATAGTTACAGTGGTTGCTACTGTTATCTACGTGGTTAGGACAGCTGTAAGGACTGTGTATTGACACTATTTTCTTGTGATTCAGTTTGATTCAATACAGTACATGGCAAATTCTGGTGGTACTGCATTCTAATATGTGGGGTTAAAATGAACCAATTTGTGTACAAACACTAAAATTACTCTCTGTCCCACTTTATAGGTGGCTTTAACTACTATGTGCTTACATTTTAAATTGATCTTTTAGTACAATGCACTTATTGTATACATGTTTTAACATTGTACTTGTATTATTTAAAATACCTTACACTGTTGACCAATCCCATACATCTTAACCCACCCTTACACTTCCTCATACCACCAAACCTGTCTCTAACCTTACCCATATCCCACCTAGGACTGGGCGATATATATTGAAGATATATTGTTCGCATCTCCTCAGTAAAGCCGGTTCTTTGATTAGCGCTAAATCTTCGTCAGCTGTTTTTAAATGTTGCGGCAGTTTATGAACAGAGCCGTACATCACTGAGAAGCTATGCGTTAGTTTCGCGGGTGATTCAATGGCGCAGCTTCTCAGTGATCTACGGCTCTGTGTATAAGCTGGCGTTCCTTTTAAAAACAGCTGACGAAGATTTACCGCTAATCAAAGAACTTTGTTTTGCTGATGAGATGCGGATAAAATATCGTTCAATATATATCGCCCAGCCCTAATCCCACCTCAATAGCAGTAAAAAAAGTGGGACCTAGCTTAAAGTCTGTTTATACACCCAATATAAACATTTAAATGCTGGCGGTCATACATTTATTCAAATATAAATTCTGAATGACACATGAATTAGATATTGAAGAACAGTGAAAATTAAAATATATATGTTACTTATTTGGTGCATATAGCGAAATGCTCGTCTATGTATTGTTTTTTTAGTAGCTGAGTTCTTGCTCAACAAATGATTTTCTGAGGTAAATATGACATTAACTTACCTGATATTATGCACATGTGGGTGGAATGCTGATTGAGCGGTTACATGAGACAAGATATGAATTTCGTAAACTTGTTCTTTTAACATACCTTCGAATGCTCATGTGATTTTTCATGCTGTACCTGGTTAAACAAGCAGTTTACACACAGCCGCTTCTCTTGAACTGAGACACTATAGCAATATGTCACTCCGCATTTAAACTTAGCCTCAGATGTCACATCCATGGAGTTTTGGCTGAATGCATATAGAACACTTGTCTGGAAACATTTCAGGAGTTTCGAAGTCATCATCGGATTGATTTAATTATACAATTCTGGGAGACGTGTGTCACGTTCTGGTCGTTCCGCCTGGAAACAATTCACTTATAGATAGCTACAGACCGATCTCTCTCCTTCCATTCATAGCGAAAACGCTTGAACGAGTCGTCTCTAACCAAGTATCGCTATTTCTCACACAGAACAGCTTGTTGGATGCTAACCAATCAGGGT
>JAUMHI010000053.1:9065811-9077982 GCA_032359435.1 Enteromius unitaeniatus | reverse complement strand
ACTGTTACACATGCTGAGTGCATGGACCAGTGTTTTGGCGCATGCATTTTATTTGCACAGTCTGTGCGCGCATCAGAGCGCGCTTTACCAACATGAGCAAAGTGAAGATGCGCTGTCCTTGAAGGAAGTTCAGCTTGCATTAGAAAACGGTCAGTATAATGGTAAGAATCCCACATCATGCAAGTCTAATGTATAAGATTCTTTTTCATGTGTCATAGACGCAAATTGGGGAAAAAAATCCCCTTTGCGCGATGTGATTATAGGCTAAAATGTTGTAAATACATTTGTTTTTATTTATTTTATTTAGTTTTTTATTTTGATCTTAATTTAGCGGGAACGGTCGGTCAGGTAGAAAAAATTTTCTAATCGTGCACCGGGTGAACAAAGACTGAATATACAGCGACTGAAGATCCCGCGCATCTACACCAAGCTTTGTGAGGAAACTAATAAATCCCAGATGACAGGTGAAGTGAAATAAATAAACATATTTATTCAAAATTGAAAAGCAACAATAAAAAACAAGCAGCTGCCATAGAAAAAAACTATGCAGGCAGTGAGGTAGTGCACACAACAGGCAGAGAGAGTTCAGGTGAGGAAAATCTGCAGCACTGAAGCGAGGAAGGAGAGGGATAATACAGATGGATTCAAATGTGGTCTAAGAGTTACACCTGGCCCTTTTTCCAACTCCGGCTGTAGCAGAGAAGAACTATGTGTGGTGTTTCGTTATGCCAGAGATTTTTCTGCATGATCTTGGTCTTTGATAAATGTTTGACTGTCAGATCTACAAGCAGCGTGAGTCATATTCACACTTGTCTGTGCTTCAGTTGGAATGAAGTTGATGAGTCAGCTGAGAGTTCTTTAAGTAGCACATCAAGGCCCTGTTTTTTGTGGGTTCAAACCAGAGAGAACATACTGCTCTCCAAAGACTCGCAGCCACCATCAGCTCTCATCTTATGTAAATAGTGCTGGTTTAATTCATAATGACAAAAGCCTTTTACAGCACCACTGCATACCTTTTAGCGAATATGGTTGTATTTGTCTGACGCACATTTAAGACCTGTGTGTTTATATGTATTACAAATATGTATTTTTTTGTCATTTATTTATTTGCGCTTGTAAAACAGGTCTTGGTTGGTATGATATAAGCATTTCAGTATTATTCAGTAATATTATTTATAATAATAATAGTAATAAATCATATTATCATTATTATGTTGCCTCCAAATAAATATTTATTTCATCACGTGGAAAGGTTTTTGATTGTTATTAGATATGTAGCCATATTTTATACAAATATTAAGAAATACTGTTTTTATTTATTTGTTTGAGGTATTAACCTATTATTGTTATTATTAGTAGTAGTATTTAGTCAGTATAGTATTATGAAAATGTATTGATTTATTTTTACAAGTATTAATGTGTGTGTGTGTGTGAGCTCCATAAGGAGATGGTCAGCTGTAGGCTGGGTGTGGGTGTAGAACACGGGAAGGACACTGTGACTGTACGTGAATTCAGAGGTGATTACTAGTGGGTGGTGATTCACTCTCCCAATGCAGAAATCCAGGCCGATAACACAAGCTGTGCTCAAATCTGGACAGAATCAATCCAACTAAAGGTGATTTCCATATTGTAAATCCAAGTGGAGGATTTGCATTCTGCCCAACCCGAGAAATGAGACATAGTAGGCATCCTGAAAGGTGTGTTAAAATGAGCCCAGCTTATTTGCATGAAGCACTCGCTTTCTTTTGGTAAACAAGCGCCTGCTGGTATTTGTGCATCCACGTGTCTGCTGGGTCGAGCAGCTGAGAGCCGAGAGCTGGAGCTCATGGCTGGGCTGAGTGAAATGAGAGTGAGGGGGAAGAGTGACTCACGGCTCTGCCTGCTGGAGGGGGCTGGGGTGTTTGGAGCAATACTTACACAATTCATTCTGCCCAGCTCATCTCTGTAATTCATCCAAATGAAGTTATCCCACTTCTCCCTGCATCTAAACCGCTCTTTTGGTGACCACTTTTAGGAGCGTGTGCATTAAGTATATTTGTGCTCTGCATGTAATGTGTGTCTGTGGGTGTGTACATTGTCAAGCTAAGAGCCATGTCCACTCTCAGTGTGTTTGTATGTGGTTGAGGTGAGGACAGACATGGCTCATTAATGGCTGTGTGTCCAAAAACCACTAACTGGCTGAGTGCAAATCATCAGTAATGCACTAGAGCATCGATCACTGCTTCCTCCCATTACCCGTCCCTGTCTTTCTCTCTCTCTCTCTCTCAGATAGACATCACTCTATTTTGCCGTGCTCTCAAGCTGAAGTGGATCTATGTCATGATGTGTGGAAGAAGTGCAAAAGTTGGCATGAAATAAAAAATTCACCCTATGTGTTCAACACAGTCTCATGGCATTTTGTCTCTATATTAGGTTTTGGAGAATTAGTGGTTAGTTTGTATACATTTCATTCATACATTTTTTGTACAATCTGCAAATGCCACTGTGATGGACATGGTTAGGGGTGGACCTTCATGCTTGCTTGTTTAAAATTTTTATACAATTTAAAACGTGCAAATTCATAAGAATTTGCCAACTCATAAAATATGTTTTCCTGTGAGATTCCTTTTTTAAATGCTTTAAGCACTATAAACAATTTTTGAAAAATGCTTTTGACCACAGTGTCAGACCGTGTCCCAAAATACACTTGCAGCCAATCAGCAGTAAGGGGTGTGTCTTATGATAGAGGGAAGAGAGCTCTTAATTTCAGTGCACAGAATAAATATTTAACAGATCTACAATATAGAGAGAAATGGAAGATAAAAAAGAGGAAAATATCGGGAGCAAAACATAAAAGTGGTTATATGATGCTATTTTAAAGATTATTTAAACATTATTTTACACATTATTTGGTGTATTTTGTGTAATACAGAATACATTAACATGCTTTAATGTTCAAAAAACGCATTATGTTTCAAATCCTGCACATTATTGTAGCTCCTCTATGCCCCGCCTCTCTCAAAAGCCCCTCCTTCTGACAACCACAGTCTGCTCTGATTGGCCAGCCAACCCAATGCATTGTGATTGGCCGAACACCACAAGCATGTCTCTGAAAAGTAACATACTTTACCATAATCGTGAGTTCATCATTCAAAGTTAATAGAAAGACAGTTAATAATGTCTTTAGTTTTACCATCAGTTGAAGCACGAAAGAGGAACAGAGTCGTGTGACAGACACAATGCTTGTATGTATTTGCAGTACACTAGCCGTGATTGACTACACTGTGATGTGGCCCTATCGCTCTTCCACAAAAGATGGCCCTTTCACCCAGGACATGCAATGCGCTACAAAAATTGTTCTGCTATTTTTCAGCTTCATGTGAAACTTCTGAACACACAGGTGTCTTTTGAAATGACTGCATTTGAAGTGTAGTACAAACAGTGCAGAATGAGATATGTGCTGAATTTTAATACTTAGGTTAAGAGTTTTTTGAAATCCCTAACCATTAAAGCAGAGATAGATTGCCTTAGCAAGCTCCCCTAATAGCTGTATTTTATCTGTTCTTTGTTGAAGAGTACCAAAAATGTGAGAGCACATTAAGGTCTGTTACAATGAGGCAATCTGCAGTGAATCTCACTAATCCACATTCTGTCTCCTTCTCTTCCATCAGAGCACTTCAGCCCATTTCATCTAACACATCATCTCCCAACACACTTATTTCCATCCAGGGGAAGAGATAGTAACAGAGGTAAGTTGAGAATTCTCTGGAGGGCCATTATTCCCTGAATGTTTTAGCCTGAAGAGAGTGCGGTATAACGCTTTGATATAAAGGTTGGTTTGTTGTTTTGTTTTTTTTATTTGTTGGTTTTGTTGAAGACAGAACAGATAGCGAGGTGCAAGCTCTCTTTCTAACGGTCCCATAAATCATGAATATTGCATTTGTCATATGTGTTCTTTTCTTTCCTTTAGTGTTTTTTTTGGGTACCTGATTAGACGGTGCGAATATACTTTTATAAATAACCAGAACCTGTGCCATGGGCCTTAAGGTTTCCTCTAACAACCTTACTAATTAATTCCAGAGAGAGAGGGAGAGTAAGAGCAGAGAGGGAGATAATGAGAGAGAATGTAGATTATTCATAAAATAAGAATATTTGTTATGGGTGAAATAGTGGGCAGGACATGTATCACCGTGTATAGTGAGAATGTCTCAGACTGAGTCAATGCTTCACAGGGAAGATGTGTAAACATGCCGAGCCCTTCTGACCCAAATTGCTCGATGAGACAAATTTTGGCAAAGGGAGCCCTCTGTGCCCTTTTCATGCTGCCAAGGGATTTTAACACTGGCATTTGTTGATCCAGCCAGACTCCCAGTTACTTCCTGGGCCTGATGGGTATGAGAAGCACCAAAGGCACCCAAAGAACGCCCATGTGCTCTCTGCAACAATTAGGGCAGCTAAAACTAACTCAAATGTTTTTGTTCATTAACAGATAGCTGTAATTCTATTTTCTAACTAAAATAAGTTTAAGGAGAATAACTAAAATGTTAAATTAATAAATACTAAAACTAGTGCTGTCCAACGATTAATCGTGATTAATAGCATCCAGAATAAAAGTTGTTGTTTACATAACATATCTTTTTATACTGTGTATATATTTATAATGTATATAAAGACACACATACAGTATAGAATTTTTTAAAAAATTCATGCATATATTTATATTCATATAATTTTAAAACTATAAACTAACTTAATCGTAATTTAATATATCATTTCAAATAGAAAAGTCCACATCACAATTGTAACGCTAACAACACAGTATCATTACACTCACTTTCAGAACAATTTTTTCCAACTAATAAACGATACAAATATTGGCTGTCAATCAAAATCCATTAACACTGATACACATTGCTCTTTATGTACCTTTGATATGTTTGTCACTTTTACTAAAGTACTAAAAACTTTGGTGTTGTACCCTTTCAAAAGGTGCACAATTGGACCTTATTTACTCCTAAAGGGTGCATATTAGTACCTTAATGGTATATATTTGTAAAAGGTACCACCTCAGTTTTTCATCCATAACTCCATAGATTCCATATACAGTAAATGTTGCTAAATTTTGATTGTCAACATGATATAAATGATCAAAGTTTTGATAGGCAGATTTCTATTTCAAATCCATGCAAATACAAAGATAATCCCATTGGGGTTAACCAGTTTTACCAGTCCAATCCTTAAATCCACCCCATAGTTTGCAATGTAACTCTAGACGTAGTAAACACCACAGTTTGCAATCGCTGACTCTTTAGCTCCACCTCCCTCTCCATGATGAGGTTATGACCCCCAGGGTTTTGGTTAGTGCGAGTGTCATCTCTTGTCCAATTAAGTCAGAGCTGCAGTGTGATGAGATCAGGGACAGATGGGTGTAGGTATAGATGAGGTCAAAGCACTCCTGACCTGCTTTTATTCTTGCACACATACGGGTGCCGTCACGTTCTCCTCGCACAGACGAAACCTAAGTTTAATGTCTGATACCGAGTTCATTTTAAGGTCAGACCTTGTAAGCACTGCAATTATGAAAGAGACTCATTGGTAATTGATCGACTGGTTGAAGTTACAGATATTATTTGCAAAGATACAGTTTGCATGCACAAATGATGAATAAAATAATACATAACTATCATGTGGAAGAATCACATACACACACATCTCAAAATGGCTGTTTCATCGTAGCTCAAATGTAGCAAGAAAAATCTTATGTTGTTCTCTTTATTTCAGTGGGTTGCATCACCCAGACACTTTCGTATGCGTGTGTGTGTTTGAGACAGAGAGAATGGTGAAGGACAGTAGTTATTGTTCACATACCTACTATTTTCTGAGGGCCACTCAAATATGCTTTCTACTTAATCAAGGTTGCATTTAACAAAGTCCAATAACGAAGGATGTTTGTTTTTGTTTTGTGAGCACAACGTATTCCATATATTAATTCTGCTTTAATACATATAAATACAAACCTAATGTAAATCTGGTCTTGTTAGGGGCAATCTGGGATGGGGACACATTTATTTATCATGTATGTTAATTAAATATTAATGAAGTAAATCAATACATGACAACAAATAGTATGAAAGGCTTTGGAAAGAGTGCTTCTGTGTGCTGTACAGATCACCTTCCTGTCAACACTATACAGTACTTTATCATGATCCTCAAAGCACACAGCTGCTATGGGATATTGTTGTTCTTTTGTGTGTGTGTGTGTGTGTGTTTATTTGGTTTGTACATTATAGTATGCTCTGTCTATAATTATGTAAAATATATGTATTGTGTTTTTAAATGAAATGTTCATCCTTTTTTTTTTATTTCCTTCAAAAAACGTAAAATGAGAAATTTGAGGATTAGACTGGTCGTTTATTTTCATGAAATTGTGACGATGGGCATTGAAAAGGATGTGAAAGCTCTATACAAATGTCATAAAAGGAGTCCAACAGTATTTCAAGTCTTCTGAATTCATCCTGTATAGCTTTTGTGGCAAATCAATTAAAATGTAAGTTTTAGTTTATCCAAAAATGAAAATTGTCTTTTTTTTGTTTCAAACACACATGCCTTTTTGTGGAACATAGAAGATTTTATGGAATATTATTCCAAATTTCCTACATACAATGGAAATCAATGTAACCAAAACTGCCAGGTTACATACATAAATACAGGTTTAAAACAACATTAGGGTAACTAAATGCTGACAGAATTATCATAATTATTATTTTGTGGACTATTATATTTAAGTCTTTTCTTTTTTATAATGCTCTCATCTAATTAGATGTTAACAGATTATTTAGTCATTGAGTTAAAATTCTGATTGAATAATAAATCATTCAGACAGGTCTTATTAAACTGATTCATTGAAAAAAAAAGAAAATCAATTTGTTCACAAATCAAGTCATTAATTCTCTCATGAATGTAATAAGGACTAGATCTTATGTCTACATATCTCTCTGTTCTTCTGAAGAAAAACAAAATAAAATAGCAAATGAGTCATATGGACCACTTTTATGATTCTTCAGTGGTGCTTAAGTGTCCCGTTCATCGCAATTACATAAAAAAGAGCAAACAGTACAATTGAAAAACTCTGTGTTATATCAAAGAAAGAAAGTCATAGAGGTTGGAACAGTATTTTATCATGTTCCACCTGCTGTTGACTATATAATGACTTTCCTGTGTACTTTAGAAGAGTGGGTTGACCTAAAAGTTTACAGCATTACAAAGGCAGGAGGCACAGCAGTGTGCTGAAGCTGTGTAAATTTGAGTTTCCATGATTCAAGGGTGTCTTCTGGGCCTTTTGTGTGCCATCTTTGCTCTGGGTCATTAACACACACAAGCAGAACGCATGGATCAATACACACAGAGTTTTAATGAGGATCTCTTGTGATTGCGTCGAAGGCCAGGATGGATTTGAGACTGAGGGGGTGTTGGTCATCTGTTTCTACTACTATAGTAAAAGCAGCCTGCCATCTCCAGTAGTGTGATGCAGACCTGAGGGCATAGCTAGACAATTGTAGTGTGAATAATTGAATATTTATTCCATTAGAATTGTTATGATTTCTGTCAGTGTTCCCCTGTTTAGTCATGTATGGACTCTGAATTGTTTGTGCTACATCGTTTCTGTGTCCCCTTGCCCTTATTTATCAACCTAACAACTCATCTGTTCCTTTCCGAACAGTCCTCCGCCCCCTTGTTTTTCACTATTCATCAGCTCCTCCCCCTTGTTTACTTGTTAACTCGTTGTCTTGTGTTTTAAAAGCTCTGTAAGCTGATTTCCGAGCATCGAGTTTACCTCCTGCAAAGTGTTTTCCCTAGTTCTTGTTCTGTCTTGTTTTCCGTGTGTTTTTGCTGCATACTGACCTCTGCCTGGTTATTGGACTTTTGCTCTGTTTTGCTCCTTTGGACTGATCGATCGACCCTTGCTACCCATTTAGACTATTCTTGTATGTTTTGCCTTCACTACACCTGTCAGCCATTGTTTTACCCTGTCCGATTTGACCAACTTTTTGATAGATGAGGATAAAGTACTAAAGTACTGAAGTACTAAATTCAGTCTCAATTTGTGTGTTACACACACACATATGTACAGTACAGGCAAGAAGTTTAGACACATCTTCTCATTCAGTGTGTTTTCTTTATTTTCATGACCATTTACATTGGTAGATTGTCACTGAAGGCATCAAAACTATGAATGAACACATGTGGAGTTATGTACTTAACAAAAAAAAGGTGAAATAACTGAAAACATCTTTTATATTCTAGTTTCTTCAAAATAGCCACCCTTTGCTCTGATTACTGCTTTGCACACTCTTGGCATTCTCTCGATGAGATGGTTTTCGCTTCACAGGTGTGCCTTATCAGGGTTAATTAGTGGAATTTCTTGCATTATCAATGGGGTTGGGACCATCAGTTGTGTTGTGCAGAAGTCAGGTTACACAGCCGACTTGCCATAAAATTCTTATTATGGCAAGAATCAGCTAACTAAAGAAAAACGAGTGGCCATCATTACTTTAAGAAATGAAGGTCAGTAAGTCCGGAAAATTGCAAAAACTTTAATTGTGTGCCCAAGTGGAGTCGCAAAAACCATCAAGCGCTACAACGAAACTGGCACACATGAGGACCAACACAGGAAAGGAAGACCAAGAGTAACCTCTGCTTCTGAAGACAAGTTCATCCAAGTCACCAGCCTCAGAAATTGCAAGTTAACAGCAGCTCAGATCAGAGACCAGATAAATGCCACACAGAGTTCTAGCAGCAGACCCATCATTTGGTCTGATGAGTCCAAATTTCCAACCCCTGTGTCTTTGTGAGATGCAGAAAAGGTAAATGGATGGATTCCACATGCCTGGTTCTCACTGTGAAGCATGGAGGAGGAGGCGTGACGCTGTGGGGGGTGTTTTGCTGGTGACACTGTTGGGGATTTATTCAAAATTGAAGGCACACTTAACCAGCATGGCTACCACAGCATCCTGCAGCAACATGCCATCCCATCCGGTTTGCGTTTAGTTGGACGATCATTTATTTTTCAACAGGACAATGTCCTCAAACACACCTCCAGGCTGTGTAAGGGCTATTTGACCAAGAAGGAGAGTGATGGAGTGCTACGGCAGATGAGCTGGCCTCAACAGTCAGGGGTGACACTCAACAGTTTGGGGTGAGCTGAACCACAGAGTGAAGGCAAAGGGGCCAACAAATGCTAAACACCTCTGGGAAATCCATTTCAGGTGACTACCTCTTGAAGCTCTTCGAAAGAATGCCAAGAGTGTGCAAAGCAGTAATCAGAGCAAAGGGTGGTTATTTTGAAGAAACTAGAATATAAAAGATGTTTTCAGTTATTTCACCTTTTTTTTGTTAAGTACATAACTCCACATGTGTTCATTCATAGTTTTGATGCCTTCAGTGACAATCTACCAATGTAAATGGTCATGAAAATAAAGAAAACACATTGAATGAGAAGATGTGTCCAAACTTTTGGCCTGTACTGTATGTGCTGATCATATTCTACAGAACTAGTATACACACATACATATATATTATCAACTAAGGCTAATGATGCACTGGGAAATGTTGTTGCCGGGCAACTTTAGGAAATGTGGGCATAAGCATGTCAACCAGGTGAGACACAGCGCCCAAGACTGATCTAAATGATCCAGATAGAAATTTGTTACTCAAAAAAATTGCTCAAAACGTTGCCCAGTGTATCATTCGTGTAAGACGTTAATGATAGTTTTTGGTTCAATGTATATTAAAACTAATTAATAAAATCAGTATGATCAACTTTTTGTTGATTATATTGACTGTTGAAAAACTCAGAACAAAATTTTTGCAATTCTGAGTGCACTACACACAAGTGAGTGGGCTTGACAAACCACCTGTAGTAACACATTCTTTCATCTCTATATGCACCAGACACTTTCCTATAAACACTACATGTACACAGAAAACATTGTGCACCTCTGAATGTGCTACCTACAGGTGAGTGGGCTAGACAAACCACCTGTAGAAACACTCTTTTCTCTCTATGCACCAGACACTTTCTTATTAAAACTTTTATTTTACATGTCAACGCACCACAAATCATTTTGCACTATTTGCTTCTTAACCCTTAAATACCTTTTCTGCACATTATTATGTAAACTACTTGAATGGTCTGTCTTAGGTTGTGTATGTATACTCAATTATTTATAGTATGTGTATGTATAGGTTTAAAATTATTGTTTCTATGTCTAATGTATTTAGGTTCATATTTCTGTTTATTTATGTAGCACCATGGTCCTGCGAGACACTGTAAATCCACACATGTAGTGGAATGACAATAAAGTTTGACTTGACTTTTGCCTTTTACAAAAAGCTAAACTCATGAATGACACATGAAATATTGTTGAAAATGTATTTATTTTTTTAAAGTTATGGAAATGTTAATGAAATAGCAACAATATATTTAGGTCAATATAACCCTTCTAAATAAAATTATTATTACTGTGTTAGTGACAGTTTTGTTTTAGAGAACTATCCCAAATCTTTCTGAAAATACAATATGAGAATTAACTTCACAATTACTAGAAATGTGTACCTTGGATAGTATACATTTTCAATACATAAAAATATTTTGGTGAAAAAAAAGATTTCTTTAAGACGTTTTGAACTCCTGTAGAATGGTCCATAAATCTAAATACGTTTGCGTTCAAAATACGTTTGTGTTCGCAAAACCTCTGCATCCCGACAAATATTCTTTTTATTATTTATTTATTATAATTATGAATATTTACTATAATTTTGATCTTGTGTTTCTAATAAATGCTACTTTGTTTTTATTCATTTATGCACTATTATTGCACCTTTTCCCCCCTATATGACTATTTATCAAAATTTGTCTTCATAAATACTGATTTTATATCTTGTGACTGATTCTGATTTTAAGAATGAATGTGCTACCTTTCACTGAGCTCAAATATGTTTCAACATTTTTCAGCATGCCGTTTATATTAAACTATAGCGAGACCAGTATAACTTTATTTTCCCCTTTATTCACTTTTCTCCTCTAATAACCAGACAGTAACTTATGAAGTAAAGCAACTAGGCATGAATTGTGCTTCATGCATGGCCAGCAGACACTCATCCTCCATCTGTTTTGATCAGAGTATGTTAGCTCTCTAAATTCCTTTCACAGTCTAAGGCATGGAATGATACAATGAATATCTTCTTTCTGATTCTGGCCTAGTAGTAATTTGATTAGTCCTCAGTGTTTTAAGATTTCCTGATTGCACAGCAGTTTCCAGGCATCCTATATCGTTCTTCAGTGTGGCTTTCTGTCCCCTGCATTTTTTCAATAACCTATCAAGAGACTCTGACTCTCCAGGGGTTGTAATTAAATTCCATTGGTGGGCTAGCATTCCTGTCAATTACGCAATAGCGGTATTGAACCCTGGGCTGCAGCCTGACAGGATAAATACACTTTAACAGCGGGGCCTGCTTGTATGAAAGAAGCAGCGTTGTGCACCAAACGGTTAAAAACTCTCACACATGGGGCATGTAAGGTGAGGACTCCCAGAGGCAGTGTCGATGTCTAATCCACTTATCCTATTCTCTCATATCCCACACCGTAGATCCCAGCAGAACCCTTACGATCCCCAGGAGAAGATTGCTTATGTGGGGGATGTGATCGTGTTCCCTTTTGGTGGAAATATCTGAAATCTATACCATCACTTGCAATGTAAATGCTCTTTCTCCTCGCCCTCAAGTGTGGGAGGTTCTTTTAATGCACGGGTCTGTGGTAAGGAAAATCATGTCAGATTTTCACTCCAGCATGCTCCCCTCCCCCATTATTGCCTCTTTTCTCCCTTCTCCTTCTTTATAACCAGCCCACCTTCCTTTCTGTTCACAATGGAGATGAGCTGTCTTAGTTATGGATGTGCTATGATTAGAGATTAAAAAGTGATAATAATATGTAAAAGAGAAGACTTTCTCACCTTCACATCACCTTCATGCTCACACATCTATTCACAGGATCTATCACTTTCAGTAGTGCAGCTGTTTAAAATACAGGTAATTTTCAATAAAATTAGCATATTGTGATAAAGTTCATTATTTTCTCTAATGTACTGATAAACATTAGACTTTCATATATTTTAGATTCATTACACACAACTG
>JAUMHI010000053.1:9050431-9065711 GCA_032359435.1 Enteromius unitaeniatus | reverse complement strand
TACTTCAGTTGTGTGTAATGAATCTAAAATATATGAAAGTCTAATGTTTATCAGTACATTACAGAAAATAATGAACCACAATATGCTCATTTTTTGAAAAGTAGTAAAACAGTATAAAAGGGATAGTTCACCTAAAAATTAAAAATGTCTTTTACTCACCTTTGAAGCATCTTAGGTGTATGTGACTTTCTTCTTTTGGAGTAATAATAAAAATTGTCCCGACCCCTTCAAGCCTTTGAATGGATTTAACTGGGTGATAGCCCTTACACTTCGGAAGATGTGAAATAACGTGTGTGTATTCATAAAAAAACATCCCTCACACGGCTCAAATTTCTTAATAACCACTTTTCTCTCACGTCTGCTGTCTGTGGAAACCAAGAGTTAAGCTAGAGTTTTAGCTTGGTGCTTAAATATATAATGTGATATTTAATGTGCTTAAATAACCATGGATTTTTATATATTTGTGTCGTATTACTATAAATGGTATGATTTCAGTGTGGAGATGTTGATCCCGCTTGTTTGTCCCAGCAGTTTGCTTGTAGTTTGAAGCTAACTCCTTTTTTTTCAAAGGGTTGCTGCACTACTTTATTATTAGAGGCTTATAACTTAACTACAAATAGCTCTCCCAAGCAGCATTGTCATTTCCATAAATGTCATGTGACGGAAATGTGTTTTCGAAGAAGGAATGCATCTCCTCTTCAGATGCTTTGTTGTGAAGATGTTATTGGTCCTCTGCCAGGAATTTCTGTCTGGGTTGAAGATAGATTATCTGATGTTTCGATCAGGCTTGTGTAACTCCTGCTGTGCATATATTCATATTAACGCAGATTCATAAACATTGATAAAGGTCTCAGTATTGCAAAGTAATTCCATACTGCTGAGACTTAGATGTTGCTTGATACCCTTGCCTTTAAACAGCTGTGGGTTTTATCACCTACGGTTTTATTTTTTATTCTGTTGTTTAAATGATTTTACAGTTCAGCTGTTAATATGCTGAAATACTGGAGAACAGGAATATGCTATTATCATCTTCCTCACAGGTGAACTTGAGGCTAGCTCTGTTATCATTTTGGCGTAAACCAGCGGTTTCCTGTTTTCATGGAGGCATGAGCACTGGATTGGCTTCAATAACAGGTTTTATCCATGTCCCGTGGCTGACCCAACATCTTCCTAGTAGCGCTATTGGCCAAACAACACTCTCTCTTTGTCTGTGGAGCACTGGCCCATTCGAGCTCATCAAAGTTTCAAGAGTCATTCAATCGAGCAGTGCGGCCTATCCAGGGGAGCCCATGTTGGTAGAGGAAATGGATACTGGGGCACCTGGGTCCGACTCCATTACTGAGGCCCTGTCAGGGCCATCTCATCTGGGGAGTCACTGGAAAAAAGCACAGGTGGGGTTCTAAGGCCATGGATAATTCAAATGTGACCTTCTCTGATAGCTCTGGTAAAGTCTATGCAGGTTCATATCACTGTAATTATGTTTTGTCCACCGTTATTAAATTATAATATATTCGAATAAAATAAATATTCTATAATGAATATACAACCAGTCTTTTTTAACGTTTTGAGTGTCACTCAAAGAGTCTCAAAATTTGCTTTCATCAGGAAAAGTAGATTCAAATTAGTGTCATTTTAAGTCTAAACCATTCATTTAGCTTAATGTCTTTTGCTTCGGAGAGGTTCAGATAGGTTAAGCTGAGGTCACAGAGATTTCAAGGGATCTTGTTTTCATTAGCATGCAGGTGCATGCGGCTATGCAGATAAATATCATCTGTCTCTGTAACTTAGATCGAGTGTGGGGGCGTTTTAATCGTAGTAAGAAGCATATGTTAGAGATTGGACACCCTTCATGGCAAGGTCACTGGATCATAGTGCATGGACAATGGCATGGAGGAGATTGCTGATGCCTTGGATTTTGTCATTAGTAATTCTTTCAAAGATAACCTGGTGGTACAGTAAGCCATTGTTTAGAACAACACTCTATTTCAGGAGCTACAGTAGCTAAATCCCTCACAGAACTGCTTTAACTCACATATCGTCATTTACACTGAGTTATGGCTGCTGTCTGTTCTTGGGTCTGTGTGTGATCACAAAAAGAGATCATACAGGGATTATTTGAGCACAATTATGTAATGAACTTCATGCCTTCATAACCACAAATCTGATATTGTTAAATAATTCTGTAACCGCCATGCTTGAATGATAATACATTGTCCTTCACCCACATCTCTAAATATATACTATAGCATTTTATATGTATATTACTAACCTGAAACAGAATTATTTAACAATGTCAGATTTGTGGTTATTGAGGCATGAAGTTCTGCATGCATCCTACCTAAACAAAACTGTACATTTCTTATATGTGGGTCAAAGACATTACAATGTCCTCATCATAAGAAATTCACTCAAGTGATTTTATGTCCTTAGAAAGCACATTAAATGTAAGTAAAGTGTTTACTTTTATGGTTTCAAATAAGTTTTTGGAAAATAAAATGTCAAATTTGGTTAAAATAATGTTACATTGTCATTGAGTGTAACATGGTATTTATGTAAAAATTCAGACAACATGTCTATTCTGAAATGTACATATTAAAATATATAAAAGAATAAGGAAGCATATTAAATTTCAATGTGTTTTAAATGAGTCAAAAAATCTTACTGACAAGTGGGCAAAATCTAGGATAATAGTGGCCAAAAAAAAACAACTAGTTAGTATTTGGGGTGAAAGTAATTAACCTTTTAATGTATCATAAATTGATTGTAGATATGCCTGATAAGATTGTCACACTGATTGACATTTATTTAAATCAATATATTT
The DNA here is from genome assembly GCA_032359435.1 of Enteromius unitaeniatus. Classification (NCBI taxonomy): domain Eukaryota; kingdom Metazoa; phylum Chordata; class Actinopteri; order Cypriniformes; family Cyprinidae; genus Enteromius; species Enteromius unitaeniatus. The sequence goes on along the minus strand of JAUMHI010000053.1, from coordinate 9,062,890 downwards.
AATGTATTTAATCAATATAAATGCAGTAAATCAGGAAAAAATGTGTGATAGCAAAAAACTAAATTGCATTTAATTTAAACTGGAACCTTTATTAATTTTTAATTTTTTTATTAACTTTAATTATTTGGGGGAAAAACAACAGTACGTTTAAACCATTTTTCATCTTTGACCCATTCATATATATGTATATATATATATATATATACACATACATACATTAAGATATATTTCTGTCAATTTCATCTATAGTTTTATAAATAACTTGAGGCAATGATTACATAAAAAAAGAATAATTAAAACATTAGTGTATAGCCCATAAGTAATGAATTATATGGTGAGATCCCACTCCATCATTGTTTTATTTGAATATGCTTTTTGATATCGCAGAAAAAAGATTTCCAACTCAAGCAACTGGGACTTCGCTGCCATTATTGCGTTTGTACACCAAGAAACATAATACATCCTCTCTGGAACTCAACTATGAAACTGAATTATCTTTACATGATTAACATTTGAATATAATTGCAGGAGTACAATACCATGTTCCGGATGTGGTTCTCTCATCGAACGGTGTGTCTCACTGCTGTTGTGGATCAATTAGAGAAGTCAAAGCCATCCGAGACAGGAGACTGAGCCGTCTCCCTGCTGAGCATCCATAAAATGACTTAAATGGATTACTGTGTGCATGATCACATTACACTGACCACAGCTCTGTGTTCAAACTCAATTTCAAACCTTTGTAGATCATTGCCTAAATATCACTAACATCTATTGTCGTACAATAATGAAAACTATTCATACCGATTACATTTGGTTGGGTAATAAATATCTTCGTTTGGCCACTTGCACCATGTCTCTGCAAGCAGACTAAATAACTTTTCCTCCAGATGCTGGAATTCCACCTGTGCTAATAGGTCAAAGGGCCAGAGTCGGACAGCTGAATGGTTTTAATGTCAGTCTTTGCACTGGCATCTAGGGATGAGGAAAAAGCACATGACAAATAAGTACAGGTCATAAAGCACAACAAAAATTGTTCTCATGGCTCTCGTTTTGCATTTAGGAATGCTGAAGGATATACTGCTGCTAATAAAAGTGATATTGCTTTGATCCAAATTTATGTCGGCCATTATGTACGGGCTGTTTAGAGACATCCCAGTGACTACTTTAGTGGTCTACTTTTTCTCATCTGGTAATAATGGGAAACGCTCCAAGGGTGATATTAGGCTAACTTGTCATTCAGCTAAAGCCTTTTTACAGAAACCACAGGAACTGTCTCCCAGGAACAGCCAGCCGATAAGTACATCGCTCAAGTGCACGATGGAAACTGGGCAGAATTGCGATCGTATCAAGTCATTGAGTAAGTGGATCTGAATTTATAACCCTTGTGCTAATGGCAAAGGTCCCAGATTAGACGTGAACTCAAAATCTTAGCATTGCTAAGCTATATAAACCATGTACACTAATCAATCACAGCCTGAAATATAATTGTGCGCTCACCTTCATTTTGTCCTTAATCTGTGATCTTTTTTATCTTGTGAACACTATTGTGGAAGCTATTGCACCCATGCACTGTAGTCCAAGTCTTATGAAACCATTTTAACCATAGCAATCTTCCCTTAAAGGGAAATTCACCCAAAAATGCAATTTCTGTCATTAATTACTTACCCTCATGTCATTCCATACTCATAAGACCTTTGTTCATCTTTGGAATACAAATGATGGTATTTTTGATGAAATCTGAGCGCTTTCTGGGCATGCATAGACAGCAATGCAACTCACGTTCAAGGCCCAGAAAGCTAGTAAGGACATTGTTGAAATAGCTCATGCTACACTATGCTTCTCATAGCTTCATGAAATTACAGTTGAACCACTGAAGTCACATTGACTATTTTAATAATGTCCTTACTACATTTCTGGACCTTGAATATGTCAGTTGCATTGCGTTCTATCCAGGATCAGAAAGCTCTTGGATTTCATCAGAAAATATCTACATTCAAATCAAGGTCTACATGAGGGTGAAAACTTAATGACAGAATTTGAGTTTTGGGTAAACCATCCGCTTAACTATTGCTACTAGATTTAGTGAGCTGAACTCAAGAACCAGTCTAATTTATAGACAAATCATTCAAACAGGTTTTGTAAACCAGATTGACTGATTGGTTGAATTAATCTAAATATTAATACAAATATACTCAAAATTTATACTTTTGCTCTTTTTGTGTTTTTCAGAAAACAAATCAAAGGTGTGCAGTGGCATTAAGTAAGTAATGAGAGAACGTTTTGCAAGTTTGGAATAACTTGAGGGTGAATAAATGATTTTTCTTTTTTGTGATTTTTAAAAAATGTTAAATGTGGAAATAAAACTTTTCTTGAAGCAGTTCACCAGGGATTGGTTTGAATGGCAAATGTCTTGCCTACACTGACTAAATCCAGTCTTGCAATATACAGTACTAAAGTGAAAGAATGGGCCCCGGGGCACCTTGCATAGACAAATTAAGTATGGTCTGGGTTAACAGCATGATTCAGGTGACATTTTAATTCGCTCCCCTCAGCAGGCAAAAACACAGGAGTATTAGAGAAAGGTAGCACAGTGATGTCGTCCTAGCCCTTGGAAAAAGTGATTACAAAGACAAACTGCAACCCAAAAACCCATGCTAGCACTTAAACTGTCCTTTTCCCCTTCAGGTTGAGTTATATGACCCCCAAACTCTGCTTCCAGCACGCTTGGCTTCACCTTTAGAATTATTTTGAGTGGCTCTTGACATAATCTCAGCCTCCGACATCTTTTTTTTTTTTCCTGAAAAGAGTTCTTTGTGGCATTGTGCCAGAAATGAACCACTCCTCCCGGCGTCAGATTCTTGTGAGTTACATTACGCTAGCGTTACGCTTCCCCTCCCCCATTTAACGCCATATCTCGTTCTTGCTTCTCTCCTCAGTTTCTTGCTCGTCTGAGAACACAGCTCTTTTGTTTCAAAAATCTCACCAGTTTTTTCCCCCCGGGGTTGAACTTTGTGATATTCTAATTGCTTTCCACTATTTTCAGCAACTTCCACCTCCCACCCCCGATCTCTCTCTCTCACTCTCTCTCTCACCACCCCCTCCCTGGCCTTTGAAGGTGGGCAGAAATAGCGCATGTTGCTTGTATCTACAGTGTGCCTTTCTAGACAGAAAAATGAGCCACCATTAATGAAAACAGATTAGTTTTATGACCCAATTTCGTCCGCATCAGGCCTCCTATGACTCAGTCTCATCCGATGGGTTTCCAAAAGATCATTTAATGTTTGAAATAGATCGCCTGTGTTTTTTTTAATTCATTGGATTTTGGCTAAGCGACGAGGAGGACATTGAGCGCTCGTGTTTTTGTGTAGTTAAATCAAACCTGGTAATCCGGTTACACCGACATTACATGTCATCAGACTCCAGAGGCAGGAGTCACTCAATCCCTTCGGAGGGGCAGAGAGACTCATGAGGAGGTGTTAATTTTGGCGCATGCCTTAAAAACCGTCCCATCCAAACCTTGACTATGGAGACCTGTTGCGACCAAGAGGCTGCCAAGCGCTAACCCCATTAAAATTCCTTCTTTATGAGCAGTTGCCAACCTGGCTGAGGTCTGCATTGGATTTGGCTGTCATACAAGGAAGCTAATCAAACCTCTGGCTTCTAGGCAACTGGACCTATCTTGTTCCTTTAAATTAGAGCTTTAATATCGTCTCCGAGGAGAAGGCTTTTGAACTGACCAACACTGCAGCGTTTGTATGAAATAACTGTTTGTTCTCGTTGCCACCCTCCAGTGATTTCTGTTTTTGGCTTGTTTTTTGGTACAAACTGGGCCCAGGGGGTGCGACGCCCTGAGCCATCCCTGAACCCAGGTTTGAAAAATAACCACAAGAGTGCACAGGGGCCCATTAAACACCCCTTTCCCATTTATCATGGCACAACAACAGGAGCAGCTGCGCTCACACACACACATATCCATCAGCAACATGTGATAATGGCCACAGCGATTGCCAAACCACGCACAGAGAGGGTGGACAGCCAGGACCCGGGGAGAAAGATGATCTTATTAAGTGTCAATGTGGTACGGTAGGCTGTACGTGAGGTGGCTGACACATTCTGAGAATGGCTGGCATTGTGTCCTTGTTGAGTGATAGCAATAATCATAAGGATGGCAACAACACGAGGGCCAGATGAGCAGGGAACTTTTCAGCCAATGCTTTCCAAAAACAAGACAGAGATGGGTATTTAACAGGAATACCTCACTCTCCTGATTCCAGAGTGCTAGTTAATGAGATGATTCAATATTTTTCAAGTTAAATGTTACCAACGGAAGGCATTATGGAAGGCAGTTTTCACCTTACCAGATAATTGTGAGATGAAGTCTAAATATAACTCAAAATTGTAAATATGAAAATGTTACGATTGATAATTTAACAAAGTAAAATGTTTTATTTTTAAAAATTTCAACCTTTTTCGTTTTTATTTAAAAAGTTTTGATTGTGAGCTTTTGTTCTAAATTGTGAGATATTACTTTCGATTGCAGTATTAATTTATTTTCTCCAGTTTTTTACATTTTCAGCTCTTCAGCTAAAGCTATTTGAGCACCATCAGATCTGATCAGGGCTTAATAAAGTTTAGAGACATCTTGTATAGTGCAGTGATGGAGTGTCTTTGGTGGCCTGCTATCACAACAATAAGGGTAAGAGCTATTGTTAGCCTGGATTGCAGAAATATCACAAGGTCCCATGGCTTGAAGAATCCATAACACATACAGAATCTTTAAACAAACCAGAAAGGCAGAAAGAAAAGAAATCCTTCTTTCTTCTACTGGTTTCCATGTCTACTCCATGGCTTTACAAATACAAAATCTGGCCTTGTCTTTTATTTACTCTATATCTGTAGAGCACCACATCTCCATCATCAGTCAGTCAGTTGCATAGTTACATGACGTGAACATGGGAGCACTGCTCAACTCCTGATGATCCTTCAGAGCCTACTGGAAAAGGGAAAGAGCAGCTACCCGTGAGACTGGAATTCACGGTTGCTAGGAAACGTGATGGAACATGAATATCACACGTCAGAAAGCTCAGCACGGTGGTAAATAGTTCCCCGAGACGAGATGCACACATATCTCCCTCGATACAGTGAGCCGCTTATGCCTCATTGGCCTCCATCACCATCACTTCGCATTTGTTTGCATTGTGAATGAGCCTTTGCTCATTCCTCAAACTCGCTTTCACTTACACGTGATAATTTCAGAGGGAACATCGCCATTTGTGTGCATCTTGTTAACAATGAAACACTCGGGCAATGTTTGTATTTCAGCCTTGCAGCGACAAAATCTGTTGTGTATCTGACTTGAGGAACTCTGGGGTCATTTCAACAAGCCCTTTTAAGGAGACTGAAGAGGTTTAGTAGAATAAGCTTCCTGCTTTTGATTTAGGACAGAATTAGCCTGCAAGACTTTTCGATTTTGAATAGCTTTAAACAGACTAAGCAACCTGGGTGTCAACACTTTAGTCAGAACAGTTTAAAAATCTATTTTCAATACTGTAAACAAACAGATTGGCCAGAGGACACAACACTTACTCCGGAGTCATTTGATAACCATTTGAACAGGAGTTGCATTCTTCCCATGTAAGACATCTTGACTAATCAAGTCTTTAAAAAGTCTGTAATTACAGCTAATTACACAGATTATAATCATGCAATGTCACTCCAAAGTATGTGGCAATGACAAGGTAAGTGGGTTACTGGAGAGTGGACTAACAATTGTAATTGCAGTTTAATAGTAGTGACAACCAAAATACTGTTAAATTCTCTCTTCTAGATTCCACCTTAGTCATTTAGTTAGTCATTTTAAATAAAAAGGCAGGGGAAGCAGTTTTTGGGTAAATTGTTAATTTTATTGGAAAACAAATATACAACTTGGAATGGATTCTGAGGCATGGCTGTGCCATAAGCAGTTACAAAAGAAAAGTGACTAATTAAAAAGCATAGTAAGAACAGAACAAATACAAAAAGATCAGACTGTATGAGTACCTGGCGATAAACCCGTTAGTATTTAATTCAATGATGTTGCAATAGTGCAATGCTGAGGACTTTTCCCATTTCTATTTATACTCAGTCCATTGTCCATGCAGAGTTGCACCTCCACATAAAATCAAAAGAAAAAAAGAATCATGCCAAACATTGTTGAAATGATGCCACGCTGTGAGTCAGTTGAACCCTTGATGTCACCGCTCGTCAGGTGGGCAGGCAGACAGAGCAAAAGAAGAGGAAAAAGGGGCCTGTGCGTAGTCAGTATCTGCCTATACGCATCACCTGGTCCCATAACTGCTCCTTCTAACAGATTGTTTACGATGACTAGGAGTTGGGGGGGGGAGGCATGAGCACTCAAATCTTATAGTATACATGCAGATCCTTTGGACAGCAGGAGAGGATGGGGAGAAATTAAAATGAAACATTTTACAGAAATTAAAAACAAGGAAAGGCAGATAATTTTATACAAGAAATTCTGTACAAGGCCTTCACTTCGCTGTCATCATCTGTACAAATTCTGTAAAGAGACAGAGAAAAGGGCTGATTTAAGCATCACTGCGAGAGAAAAAAAGGGCAACTCAAAATTGGTACTAAATGTTTTAAATGGATGTAGACTCACCTTCATAATTGACCTGACCATCTCCATCAATGTCTGCTTCTCTAATCATTTCATCCACCTCCTCATCTGTTAATTTCTCCCCCAGGTTTGTCATCACATGGCGCAGCTCAGCAGCACTGATGTATCCGTTCCCGTCCTGAACAAAGAAAACAGTGAAAATGAAGTCTAGGAATGTAACTAGCAGGTGAACTCAATTCAACAGTTCTTCAGAAACCTTACCTTATCAAAGACACGGAAAGCTTCTCTGATCTCCTCCTCGCTGTCTGTGTCCTTCATCTTTCTTGCCATCATGGTCAGGAACTCAGGGAAGTCTATTGTTCCATTACCTGATGAAAGAGTGCGCAGTCAGAAAAGTGAATGTTTGTGAATTGCAAATAAACACTTCAGGAAAATGGTTTCAAGTCATATGCAAATTGGGCCCTACTCGCAAGAGTTAACATGCTGATGGCTAATGTAGCAGCAAAAATGTGTCCTCACCATCTGCATCCACCTCATTGATCATATCCTGCAGCTCCGCCTCTGTAGGGTTCTGACCAAGGGAGCGCATGACAGTGCCCAGCTCTTTCGTGGTAATGGTGCCATCCCCATCTTTGTCAAATAGTGAGAATGCCTCTTTGAACTCTGGAAGGGTAACCAGGGGAGACAGATTAATGTTTAAGCCACATAATCAAACATTTCCTCAAAAATTCCATACATCAGTTGCTTTTAACAATAAATAAAAGGAACAAGCAAAGTACTTCTACTTCTTCATGTCAAGCTTTTTGAATAATTAATTACTTGTGGGCCTTACAATTCCACATGGCCACTTTGTAGATTCCATACTACGTACTTCATCTTAAACTGTTTATACTTTATGAAATAGTTCCAAAACGTAAAAGTTAGCATTTATTAAAATGCTGCCTGTTGCTAAGACCAGTAACAACAAACGCCTCCACAGATGAATGTGTAGGGATGCTGTGGAAGACACGCACAAACACCCCAGAGCCATGACAACAGCTGACCACTAGTACTAGTTTTAAGGCCTTTGAGTGAAGACAGTTCAACCAGACCTGCAGAGCATCATTAGTTACATGCACGGACAACATGCAAAACAAATCGCTTTGCGTAGATGCCTCAAATACCTTCTAGAGCCAATTTCAAAACAACATTTTGTACAGTAAGTCAAGTAAGAGTCAGTGCTGTCACTGATCAGTTTAAACGAGGAGAACTGATCCTTGCAGGCATGGTCAGGACAAAACTATAGTGACAAATGAGACTGCATTTCACCAGTGCATGCATTTGCCCAGCGGTCTGAGCACTAAAGGGCAATACAAACTCCCCCTTGTGCCAACACTGCCCATCGAGCAAAGCTGATGAAACCATTTGATACCTCCCGTGATATTACATCCCACATTACAGATGGACAAGCAGCTTTCCTATTACACAAAATATGGCCACATTCAATTTTACGAAAAACATGCAAAATAATACTGAAGCTTAAGGAAATGCATCGGTCTCACTTACTAATTTTATTAATACATGTAAAAAAATGTATGAAATGTTATACTATCCAAAGAAACAACAAAATACAGAACAATTATAACTTTCCCAACATACCATAATAAACCTACAGTATAGTGCGTTTATTTTTTATTCTTGTTTTATTTTAATTTCAGTTAATGTTTTTAGTAGGTTTTGTTTGTATTATATATTGTGAATTAATGACTAGATATATAATTTTTTTATTTAGCTTATTACATCAAGTTAAACTAAATGAATTGGAAATATTGCCCTAGCAACTAGCTAGTTTATTTTATTTGGTAACACACAATTTCATGGTTTAAACTGTAGTTTTAGTTCACTATAATAACCCTAATTAAACATAAAAGTTAATATGTCTACGTAAAAACAAAAAAAGTACTGATTTAACATACATTTACTCAAATTACAGTCACACTTATCTGTACAGTATATGTTATATAATTTCGATTCACGTAATTCTTGTTAGAGGCTGTGAAAGTTATGAGCTTGCACATTCAAGGAAGCAATAACCCAAGTTACAACCTTAAAAGGCAACAAATTAGCAATTATAGCAAACTGGAACAGCCAGGGTATTGCAAAACGCCCTAATCCAGTTCAGAAACTCAGAAGGGGTGTGTAAGAAAAGAAAAAAAGCATGTCCTTACCAGCTATTTGCTCCTCTGTGAGTTGATCAGCCTAGGGGATGAGGAGATACAAACAAACATATTACTAAATGGTGTGGAGAACAAACTCACTAAAAATGCATAGTGTTTGGGTCCTCTGACATCAATGTCTAGCAACCTGTGTGAGACCAAACAAAGACCTCAGATTCCCTCCCTAAATGTTACGACACCAGCTGGAGAGAATAAAGTCCCACCATAGCGACGGTATTTAGACACTCCTAACAACAGCAGTTCATCCACCCACCTGATTCCCGGTGTTTGGTGAACTATTCCCTCGTGGCAATATAGATAATCATTTTAGATTGTGATTTCACCTTTTTATTGTTATAGTAGCCCTCTGCCATAATGCTCAAGTAACCTAGTAAGAATACTGCGGGCTGTTTCATAATGACTCAATCTGATCACTAACGTTATAACACGCATATGTATATTAATATTAACACATATATGAGCAAACGGGTGTCATACTGAACATTAATACCTTAAGCTTGAATTAGTGTAAACGTACCTTCCACGACTTCATGCAAAAAAAACAAATACACAACAGCTTTTTCCGGTTTAACCAGCTACTTTTCTTACAGTAGTCCGTTACTGGTAAAGTTAGCTTTAACTAGTTAACGCACATACGATGCTGTCCGACTTAACAACAAAACCAACCAGCATACGTTTTCTTCAAACAGAGCTTAAAGAGAAACGAGTTGTTATAACGTTACACTGTGACTTTACTGAACACTAAGTTGACTAAAAAGTATTTTTTACTCAAAGTAAGCGAATGGGTTCAAGCAGACCTCTGAAGTTTAGTAACGTTACTTCCGAGCGCAGACTTTCTTCGTATTAGCCTGTGATATATATATAAAAAAGGCTAACATGACTAAAAAGTACAGCAGACCCCGAAGCAATAGGAAAAGCGAGGCGGTGTACAGTCCTTCATTCAGTCCATCCACTGGAGTCGTACATTTGGCGGTAACGTTATATTTCACAAGAAAACCCTTTTTCTGTTTCTTGTCTTCTTTGCTTCCGTACAAATATATGTTAAGATCATATATATCGCATGTTTACCGTTTATTATATTAGCGTGCACTCACCATTTTGTCTTTTTCTCTGTCTGTCTCCCTCCGTCTCCGTGAGAGATTCACAAATGGTGGTCGGAATATTGGTATAGACCCGCCTTAACGGTCGTACATAAACACCTCCCATCTTCCTGTATCCATCCGCCAACCGCACTGCATTCTGACTAGCGGTGCTTCGGTAATGCCGCGATATTTGTCCCCGAAACTAAACTAAGCTTGAGTGAACGTGATATATGTCCTTCTTCAAAAGCGATACAGTATTTCACTGGGCTATCGGCCGGTGCTGAGGCACAAGTGCAGGCGGACTATTTTGACAGCGGAAGAATACCGAACTGGTTTCGGTTGTGCGGATGGCTCTGATTGGTTCGTTTGTACCTGCAATGCGTCACTCCCTGGTCACACACTGTAGAATTTGCCCGGTCATAAAAGCTATGTAACTTAGAGCTGAAATTGGGAATCACCTGAGCCATTGTGAATTTCACCCTGGGGGGCCAAAATGATAATGTTAATGTTCCTTGTAAATGTTAAGACTTTCCCCCCCAATTACATAAGAGCCAAAAATGTATGAAAAATGTATCACATTTTTTTTGTATGGTTCTAATATTTATTATGCGTCTTTACACATATGAGAAAACATGTTTTCAATTTAAGCTTGGTATTTGGCTGTAGTTAATACACACACTGTGCAATTTCTAGGTTCAAACAAACTTTTTCAGAGCGCTTAATTAATGTGTAAGAACCATTGTGCACTTATAATGAACATTAAAGACACCTATAACAAAAACTTGGCCTATGTTAGCATTCACACACACAGTTCTTTTTATATTCCTCCTTTATTGTTTTTAGCAGATACACTCTCAACAACATATCTTATTAATGTTTCATTACTAAATGAAAATTTAAGTCACTTACAGTATACCTGCTTTTTTATCACTGTCTGAACAAAAGTATAAAGGTAACGCAAATTATTAAGTCTGTATTGTAAGGAAAGGAGAATGAGGAGTGATAAAGGGGTGATAAATACAACGAAGAAACCAAAAGTAGTGATGCCATCTACCAGACCCTGCTTTGTTTATCAAGGCCTACTCAAACTCCTAGCCAGCTTCTCAATGCTCGACTGCCTTAGCTCCCTCCTCGCAGGCCACCTGTCTCTGGCCATGTCCCAGGTCTGTTGGATATTGAAGGGATGAGAAGACAGACTGTTGCTGAGGGGGGTAGAGGCATTTTCATACCAAAAAAACAACAGGAGCAACTGAGATTATCAGTTGAGTGAACCGCCCTCAGTATTGTTCATTTGATACATCTCCATTGTATTCGTCTAGGTGCGCTAGGGTTCTTTTTTTATTTTACCCCAGATGTTTTCCATGCCTCTGCAACACCTCACCTCTAACCACCACCCTTCCAGAAAGGAGATGACTGAAACAAACTTCCTTTTAAGAAAACAGTTATATTAAAACAGTACAGCACAAACTTGGGTGGTTCCTGCATGCTTGCCTTTCTAGAGCTTGTAAAACCAAGGGAAAGAGTGAATCATGCAGTGGTTATGCCCACAACACATGCAATATGTTTAATGCCTCTTTCAAGTCACCTAAAAGTTTCCGCACTGTCTGGATGCATAGAGCAGCATCTGGCATCCTAAAACAATGTAGTTCCTCTAAGATTTGAATCTGTCTTTCTAGGCCTTCCAAAACATAAAAGTAAACTTTTTATTTTTTATGCAATCCACTTATTTAAATGGCCAGATTATGTATATTGTGCAATACTTAAAAAATATATAAAACATAAAAAATTCGCTTTAAGGGCATTTGTTGAAATAAGAACAAATGTTATGTTAGAGGATCAAACATATGTACTGTATACTGTATTTATCACCATTATTTGTGTTAATTGAAATAAAGCTAAAAGATTAACTTTGTGTTTGAGGTCTAATAAAAAATAATAATCTATTGCAATTTTAAATGTAAAAAAACACATGATGCCTTAGAAATGAATTGATTTACAGTAAGTTAAGTATTAAAATGATTAAAACTAAAACTGGTATCAGAATAAATTCAAGCTGAAAGTTGAAAGGAAAAAAAACTAATAAAAATGATAAAAGCACATAACTAATTGATTAAGCTTAAACTAAATGTCAAATGAAAACTAAAAATATGAAAATAAAGGCAAAATGCTTTATAATAATAGTGTAAAATAATACTAAAATAACTTGCTATAAAGAACAAATTTATCACAGTTAAAACATCAAAGCAACGGTACATTTTAAAATCGTAACTTGCAAAAACACCCTGATTGATTTTATTCTATGTATGTGCGATTCTTACTGGTGCAGATGGACAAGGAAAGGCAGCTTGACACCCTGGCTTTTAAAGGTTATGCATATATTTTATAAAATCTTTACATATACATACATGGGCTTCTCTTGTTTTCTTTTCCAACACGTGCTTACTCTCAAGCCCATGTGATAAACACTTATATGGATTATGGTTACATTTGTTCTTTTGTTTCATGAGACTTTCAAAAGCCATAACCAGAGGCAGGAAGAAAACTT
>JAUMHI010000053.1:9030703-9045516 GCA_032359435.1 Enteromius unitaeniatus | reverse complement strand
TTTTATATATATATATATATATATATAGAGAGAGAGAGAGAGAGAGAGAGAGAGAGAGAGAGAGATAGATGGATAGATATAGATAGATATGTACAAATTTCCATTATTTGCAAGTAGTATATATATAGAGAGAGAGAGAGAGAGAGAGAGAGAGAGATAGATAGATATGTACAAATTTCCATTATTTGCAAGTAGTAAATATATATATATATATAGAGAGAGAGAGAGAGAGAGAGAGAGAGATAGATATGTACAAATTTCCATTATTTGCAAGTAGAAATGATGACAGATTTCTCAATACAACAGAGGGTAGTTTAAAATCTGTCTGTCTAAGTCCTGATGATTTAATCCTCTGCAGTGCTCCCAGTTCTGCCCTGTCACAGCAGTAACAGTCAGACCATTGCATCTGGCCACAGTCCAGAGCGCTGCAGCAGGCTGCCACCCCCATTAAAGCAGGCCATCCCGCCACAAAAGGCCACTGCAGAGAACAAACACACTCTCACTCGGCCCATATGGAATTCATTGGAGAACAATACCTCTAACATTAATAGGACTGATACAGACACAGGTTTTTTACATAGACTACATCATTTGGCATCAAGTATACTTTGTGACAGCAGTCCTTTTGTATACAGTACTCATTTGCAATTTATTTATCAACCTGATGGAACTGCTTCGAAGGAAGAGTTGGCCTAAATATTTTAATTAGCTGAAAATGTACTTACCCTGAGCCCATCCAACGCTGTAAAAAATGGCTGTGATTTTAACAGTAAAAAACTGTGAAAATGCTACAGGAAAAAACTGTTAAATGGGAAATGGTAAATTTCTGTAAAATTTACAGGGAAAAACGTAAACTGACATTCCCAGAATTCCTTGCATTGCATTTTAAATTTTGTTTGAATTTGATGTTTTTTCTTTTATTTAATTCTGTTTCTTCTTAGTTTTTTCTAATCAGTGATGTTTATTAGGGTTTTGTGTCACATGCAATGTTGTTGCATATTTCAGTTTAATGAGTTTCACCATGATGTCGTTTAGTGTTTGTGTGAATGACTGTGTGTGGTTCATCATCTGACTTTCTCATCACCACCTGCATTTGGAGGTTATCAATGTATTTCAAAGCTACAAGACAGATTTCAGTACTTTAATAGCTTGGTATATTATCATTATTTATGTTAATGAAATTACGGTATTTAACTGTAAATTTAACATAAACCTGTAAAACCTAAAACATTGTTACCGTATTTTTACGGTCACATTCCGGCAACCTCAGCTGTCAGTTTGTTACTGTAAATTTTACGGAGAATTTTTAATTTATCTGAACTGATTAAAATTAGCATTACATACTTGCTCACTGATTGGTCCTCTTCAGTGAATAAGAGCTATCAGGGTGAGATCAGTTTACATCTTATAACATTTCAACCAAATGTATCATTAAGATGCTTTTAACTTAAAACGGTTGCGTCCAGCTGAAAAACGTCTAACAGAAATATTGCTTTCTCCAGGGAGAACATTTTAAGCACATTTCTATTTTTGGGGTAAACTACTCCTTTAAGCTACTCATGTAGAAGAGGTGATAGAATTTTTATTCTTAAAGGCACAGTTCACTCATAAATGAAAACGTACTCAGCTTTATGTCATTGCAAACGTACAGTCAAAAATACATTTATATCAATTCATCTTTCTCAAATGATCTTAGTTGAAATAAATTTAATTTCTAAGTACATTAATAAAAAAAAAAAACATTGAATAGGACACAACCGAATGTGTAAAAACAGACATGTGTGAAGGGAGAGAACTGTTCAAATAGATGTAGCAATGCCTCTGCAGCTTTGGTTTGTCCTTTAACCTGTAAGTGAGGATCAAGGTAGCATGTGTATGCACACATATACTCAGTATAAATACTCACTATATACATACATGCGCACATGCAACGTGTGCTCAGAAGGATACAATGCAGATCAAATGTTTGCCACAGCTGATTTCCAGGTCTGTTCTTTCAGTGAATGGAGTGAAGGTACTTTAGAGAGGCGCACAGCTGAAGTGGCTGTTATGTAAGGAGTCTTTCATGCAGACTCCCTGCAGAGATGGATTGCTTTTCATTCTGGCTTCACCAGCTCAGTTCTGACACCAAGTGATGCTTACCTGCTATTGCAACTTCTGCTTCTGTTTGGGTACTCTTAAAGGGATAGTTCACCTGTTAAACACTTGAAGTGAGGTAAAAGGTACTGTTGTTTTTGCCGTAGCTTTATACCAGCTCATGTGTCTGTGAGTGAAGCTCAGAGTGAGGGCTCAAATGATCAGGCCTTTAATTACAGCTTCAAACAGAATGGATGGTTATTTTGTCCCAGGGAATGAAACAAATAACCATCATTAAATGTGATCTCGCTGATCTGGGATTAACCCGACACATGCAAAACAACCATTTTCAATCAGGTTTAGCTGTGATTCTGGCATATTCAGCCATATTTGCACATTAAATAATAACAGGCTCGTGTCGTGTTATATTATGAGTAAATACAAGTCAGTTTTACAACAAGGGCTTTTTCATGTTACATCATTATTGTTATATAATCATTATAATCATTTTCTGTGACTCCTCAAATCCAGTTAACAAAAAAGGTGACGAAACAACAATCTGTGCAGACCTTGTAGGGGTTTTTCCCCACAAGAGAAAATAAATATTTGATACCTTATTACAATAATGTGATTAAAATGATATGATAGTGATAAAAATACTTTTAGATTTGTTATTGTTTTGTACTAAGGGTAACATGATTCTTGTTGATTTGGGTGTGAAAAGTACATTTTTATGGGATTTACAATGTATTAATAATTAAATGATTAATATAATGAAATATATCAGTAAGTAGATTGTACGTTAAGTATTTTATATAATGTAACTGAGTTTTATTAAAAAAATTAAAAATAAAAACACATCAGATTCACTAATCCTTACCTCACATCCCAGTTCCCCCCCCCCAAATTTTTTAAAATCCTTTTAAGAAAATGCTGAAAAGAGATAAGGATAAAACAGCTGAGGACGTGCTGCTTTTCTCAATCCAAAGATTTGTTACAAAGTAACCTTTCTGGATTTGAGTTGGATTGTTGTCGTCATTTTAACTCCGCCCAGTTTGCCTTTGACCCTCCTCGCGCGCCTGTGCTGTGGCGGGAGATTCCAGCATGGCGGTGCAACCTAAACAAAATCTGTCCATGGACAGTGCGTCTGAACATGGATTTCTGAATTTTTATTTTTCTATGCCCGAGAAACCGGACACCACCGTGAGAGTATTTGATCGAAACGATTACTACACGGTGCACGGAAAAGATGCGGTTTTTGCTGCCAAGGAGGTTTTCAAGACGAATGGAGTCATCAAAAACCTAGGCGCAGGTTGGCTGCTAACTTATGGAGTTATTTAATAAAATAGTCTGTATATTAAAGATATTTGGTTCTTTGTTTCTTTCTGTTGTGCAAATATTTGCTTCTGATTTAAACTGCCTCACTATAATATCAGTTAGTGAACAGTTTTAAAAATTAGTAGTATTAAATAAATATTTAAATGATCTAATAAAATAGTTTTGCATTTTTAAAAACGCAGGCAATAAGAGGTTGGAGAGTGTGGTCCTCAGTAAGATGAACTTTGAGTCTTTTGTGAGAGACCTGCTGCTGGTCAGGCAGTACCGGGTGGAGGTTTACAAGAATACCAGTAAGAGCAGCAAAGAACATGACTGGCAGATATCCTACAAGGTAACTTGCATTCTTCACTGTTAGTTTTCTTTTTTCTCAGCGTATTACTTCATTGTTTTTTTTTTTTTTCATCCCAGGCGTCTCCAGGAAACCTGACCCAGTTTGAGGAGATTTTATTTGGCAGTGGAGGAGGTCCTGGGGAGGGAGCTGCCGGTGTTGTCGGGGTTCGTCTTGGCACTGGGACCGATGGACAGCGTGTCGTCGGTGTTGGCTATGTCGACAGCACCCTCAGGAAACTTGGTGTGTGTGAATTCCCAGACAATGATCAGTTTTCCAATCTGGAGGCTGCTCTTGTGCAGATCGGGCCCAAAGAGTGCGTGCTCCCTGGAGGAGATGCAGGTGGAGGAGACCTTGGGAAACTCAAACAGGTAACTTGTTTACAGATGCCGGACTGCGTAACAAGGTGGAGATGCACAATATATCGGAATCATTTAAATTAAGACTATTTTTCTTGCAATTCTGAGTAAGTTTTTTTTTCCCGATTTTGTTTTCTTTCCAGAGTTTACATCTCTCAATCCAGACATTCTCAGTTTATTTTTGCTTTCAGCCAAAGAATAAAAACAATATAGAACTTGTATCTTACAATTTAGGCTTTTTATTCTTAAAATGGCAAATTCACAATTCTGACTTTGCACCAAAATTAAAAGTGTTGATTGCTGACAAAAGCCAAATTGCTGAGTTTTCATAGCATAGACAGTCAAGTTTTGACAGTTAATGTTCTCTGAAAATGAAATGTAAAATTATAAATCTCAAAATGAATACTTTTTTATATACCCTACATCATAATGTTGTGATGCCTATATTCACGTGTACAATTTAAAATGATTGATTGATTGACTTTTTATTTTTATTTTGGAGTAACGGTAGAATTTTAATATAGGCCCTTTATTCGTTATCAGACACAAAATGAAAAAAGAAGAAAAAAAATCTCATGGATTTTAATATTGGTGCGTCCCTAGAGCATCCCTTATGACCATAATCATAATTATTTTGTACATGCTGGTTGCTGTTCGTGATTCAGGTGGTACAGCGTGGTGGCATTCTGCTCACAGACAGGAAGAAATCAGAGTTCTCAACCAAAGACATTGTGCAGGATCTGAATCGGTTACTAAAGGCCCGTAAGGGAGAGACGGTGTCCAGTGCTGCACTTCCAGAGATGGAGAAACAGGTTTGGGGCTCTGCATCACAAATTAAACTTGTGTAATTCTAGGTACTTGTCCGGGTAGAATTAATCAGGCTTTTGTTTTGTTTTGTTTTTCCCCAGATTGCAATGTCTTGCCTACAAGCCGTCATCAAATACCTGGAGCTTCTCTCAGATGAGGCCAATTTTGGTTCCTTCAAGATGACCACTTTTGACCTCAACCAGTACATGCGACTGGATAATGCTGCTGTGCAGGCTCTGAATCTCTTCCAAGTCAGGGGTCATTCAAAAACAAGAAATATGCAGTTTGTTTAGAGAAGGGTAAATGTGAGTTTCTGATTTGTTCCTCCTCTGGTTTCTCAGGGGTCTTCTGATGATGCTACAGGCACACACTCGCTGGCAGGACTTTTAAACAAGTGTCGTACCCCACAAGGCCAGCGGTTGATCAATCAGTGGATCAAACAGCCTCTCATCGACAAAAAAAAGATAGAAGAAAGGTGAATGTTTTTGAATTTTATGTTATGTGTATGTAAATTAATTTTTTACATGAGGAGCAGTGAGGAATACTAATATGGCGGCGTGGCGGCTTCACTTATGACGTCATGAGCAATCCGGTTCTCTATTATAGATCAATGGTTTATAGATCCTCTTAAATTTTTCACTCTTTATTATATTGCAGCCATTTGCTAAAATCATTTAAGTAGATTTTTGACATATTGACAGAAAAACACAGAATTATTGTTATTTTTACAGATTTATTAAAAAAGGAAAACTGAAATATCACATTCAGACTCTTTGCTCAGTATTTAGTAGAAGCACCCTTTTGATCAAATACAGCCATGAGTCTTTTTGGGAAAGATGCAGCAAGTTTTGTTACACCAGATGCGATTCCTCTCCAGTTCTGTCAGATTGGATGGTTAGCGTTGGTGGAAAGCCATTTTTATGTCTCTCCAGAGATGTTCAATTGGGTTTAATACTTAGGACCATGTGATATTTTCATGTGCAATTTCCACACTTCTGTGTTTTTCTGTCAATATGGAGTGCTGTTTGTACATTGAGGAAAAGAACATACATTTATGTATACGTATATACATACATGCTATCTGTAACTTTAATAAATAAATAAAGTTTTGCTTATGTTACACCATAGGACAGTTTTTATTTGTCAACTAACCATATAATATTTATTTATTTGAGCTTCATACAAAACAACATACAATGACATTGTTCTTATTTAAAAGTTTAGGGATGAAAGAGGTTTTGAAAAGTCTCTTAGGGTCACCAAGGCTGCACAATATTATATAAATAATCTGTAAAATCATTTTAATATATTATAAAATATTCCTTTATGGTGGTAAAGCTGAATTTGGATCAGCCATTACTCCAAATGATGCTTCAGAAATCATTCTGATATGCGGATTTGTTGCCTAAGGAACAATTTTTTTTTCTTTCTAAATATTTGTGTACACTGTGTTTTATAAAGATTGTTTAAACAGAAAATTCAAAACAACAGTGTTTATCTGAAGTTGAAATGTTTTAAATGTAAAATTTTAAATGTCTTTACTCTTATTTCAGAAAAGTAATCATTACTTTCATTTGAAATAATTGACCATCATTACTTTTGTCTTAATCTTGTTTAAGATTCTTGTGGGTGGTTTATTTTTGCCTCTTACATTTGTGGTGATGATGTGCAGACTGGATCTTGTGGAGACCTTTGTGGAAGACTCTGAGCTGAGGAAGAGTTGTCAAGAGGATCTTCTCCGCCGTTTTCCAGACCTGAATCGAATTGCAAAGAAGTTCCAGCGTCAAAGCTGTAGTTTGCAAGACTGTTACAGAGTCTATCAGGCTGTGGGGCAACTGCCGAATCTGGTGCTGGCCTTGGAAAGATACAGTGGTGAGCAAAATGTTGCCTGTTAACCTTCTAATTTGCTGAGCAGCAGTTTATTGTGGAGTGACATCTCTATTTTTTTTAATCAGGGAAACATCAGGTTCTCCTGCATGCAGCATTCATCTCTCCCCTCAACGACCTCATCTCAGACTTCTCCAAATATCAGGAGATGATTGAAACCACACTGGACATGAACCAGGTCTGCTGTTGCCACAACATTCTATGGTTCAACCTTTAGTTTGTAAGTTACTTTGGCTAAAATGGCCAATTCCAAAAATGTTTGCCACTCTTGTTTTTGTTGTCCAGGTTGAACATCATGAGTTCCTGGTGAAACCCTCATTCGATCCCACCTTAAGTGAACTGAGAGAGAACATGGATCATTTGGAGAAAGCCATGCAGCAGGCCCTGAACAGTGCCGCTCGCGAACTTGGTAGGTGAACATAATGTGGAAATATTAAGCTTTTAATGGTGAACTAGTAACAACACCAGTTTTTTGTTTTGCTTTAGGGTTGGAAGCAGCTAAGACTGTGAAGCTGGAATCCAACGCACAGATTGGGTACTTTTTCCGAGTCACATGCAAAGAAGAGAAGAGTCTTCGCAACAACAAAAAATTCACTACTTTAGATGTTCAAAAGAATGGAGTCCGATTCACAAACAGGCAAGAGAGATGTTGTATGGGATGTTTAAATACTGCAACTAATGGTTAGAGTTGTTAGTAAGTGACTGGGTTGTTTCTTTTTTATAGTAAGCTGAGCTCTTTGAATGAAGAGTACACTAAAAGCAGAGAGGAGTATGAAGAGGCTCAGAATGCGATTGTCAAAGAGATCATCAGCATAGCTGCAGGTGAGAATAACTCATCAAAGTAATTTAAAGGCTTTTTTTCCACTTTGATTTATAATTAAGGAATGTTCTGGGTTAAATGTTAACAATGCAATGGGAAAATTCCCTTATATTAATACAGTACATTGTGCTCTATTTTGCAGGTTTATTTTAAGAGTGAGGTTAAGGTCTTATTCACAAATGAAATTTGAATATTCCATAAAATCTTGTTCATTTTATTTAATGGGACCCAGTATGGTTTAAAATTATTTCTTGTGGTAATCAGCATAAATCCACAAATGGTTATGGATCCTAATGTGTATTGAACATGTTAGTCTGTAGCTTTTTTGGTTACTAACTTTAAACTGTTTTCTGTTAATCCTGCTGTTGGTACATTAAAGGAATAGTTCACCCAAAAATGAAAATTCTGTCGTCATCATCCAAACCTGTATGTATTTCTTAGTTCTGCCGAACACAAAGGAAGATATTTTGAAAAAAGTTTGTAACCAGGGTGTTTTGGGTCACCATTGATTTCCCATAGTTGTTTCTTTTCCTACTATGAAAGTCAATGGTGACCAAAACAGCCTGTTTACAAACTTTTGTTCTGCAGAACATAGAAATTCATCAGGTTTGAAACCTCATCTACTTTAGAGTAAATGATGACAGATTTCTCATTTTTGGGTGAACTTTTCCTTTAATAATTAATAGCTTAATAACCCTGTGTTTGTGCCATAGGCTATGTGGATCCAGCACAAACTCTGAATGAGGTGATAGCTCAGCTGGATGCAGTGGTGAGCTTCGCTGTGGTGTCCCATGCTGCTCCAGTGCCTTACGTGAGGCCTAAAATACTAGACAAAGGGTCAGGGAGACTCATTTTAAAAGCGGCAAGACATCCCTGTGTTGAAGCCCAAGATGATGTGGCTTTCATTCCCAACAACGCCAGCTTCAGAAGGGGCGAGGAGATGTTTCATATCATCACAGGTCAGAACCTATTTGATAGGAGGATTAGGAAATAGCAGTTTCATGTACGTAAATGCATTTATCCATTATGACTAAGATAAAGTCTTTTCTTTTCCTGATATTTTTAGGTCCAAATATGGGTGGTAAATCTACATACATCCGACAAGTGGGTGTGATCGTGCTGATGGCTCAGATTGGCTGTTTTGTGCCATGTGATGAGGCAGAGTTGAGCGTGGTAGACTGCGTGCTCGCTCGAGTGGGTGCAGGGGACAGCCAGATAAAAGGAGTGTCCACCTTCATGGCTGAGATGCTGGAGACTGCTGCTATTCTTCGGTGAGAACTCACATTTGACAGATTTTGTATGTTATTTTTAAAAGAACATTCTGGGTTCAGTAAAAGGAATAGTCCATTTAATAACACAAGTTCTGTTTCTGTCATTTACTCGCCCTCATGTCGTTGTAAACTTCTTTGACTCACTGACTTCTGTGGAAGTTAAAAAGGTATTGTGTAGAATGTAGAAACCTAATAATTTTAGTTTCCATTGGATGGACAAAAATGGAAGTAAATGGAAACCAGAATTGTTTGGTGGAAAATATAGGTTTTATTAAAAAAAAAAAAAAAAACGCATAATAATTTGGAACATGAGTATAAGTGACTATTTAAATTTTGGGGCTGATTATTCCTTTAAGCCGAATCAACAGAATTTGTAGATTTGTTGTTGTTGTAAAAAGGGACAAAATGTAAATATTAAAATGCTGTTTTCATATTATGGCCACAAGATATAAACAATATACATGTTAACGTGATTTAGTGTATCTTTGTCGCTGTAGCAACATAATGCCATAAAGTCTAAAAATAAACAACAGTTTTAACACTCAAATAATAAAATTATTTTATTTAATTATTTTTGTAGTAATCAATATTGTGCAGCTGGAGCTTGGAATATTCTTTAAAACACACATTTAAAAATATACAATGTTATAATACATTGACTTTCAGCATACATTTAAATGTTTATGCTTTTGATGCTTGTCCATTGTACCACTGAGTAATTTTTTGAAATGAGTGCATGTTACGTTTTGACTCTCTAGATCAGCCACAGAGGATTCTCTTATCATTATTGATGAACTGGGCAGAGGCACATCTACATACGATGGTTTTGGTCTGGCCTGGGCTATCTCCGAGTATATTGCCACCCGCCTCAAGTCCTTCTGCCTGTTTGCCACTCACTTCCATGAGCTGACAGCACTTGCACAGCAGGTTCCCACTGTCCGTAACCTCCATGTCACTGCCCTGACCACAGACAGCACTCTCACCATGCTGTACAAAGTGAAAAACGGTGACTCTTGAAACATTTTCCCAAAAAACTGTTCTTTTTGTATGTTTCCTTTGTGTTTAGTGGTTTATGATGTTTTTTATTTATTTGACTTAGGCGTTTGTGACCAGAGCTTTGGGATTCATGTGGCAGAGCTTGCTAACTTTCCCAAACATGTGATCGCTAATGCACGGGAGAAGGCTTTGGAGCTTGAGGAGTTCCAAGATATCTCCAAAGCTGGGGAGGAAGCTGGACCTGAAGCCAAAAAACGCTGCCTGGAGAAACAAGTGAGATGGAAAATGTTTTCTTTGCTGCTCGATGTTTTTTAATATATATTTAATAAACTGTTTATCTGTAATCTTGCCCATAGGAGGGGGAGAAGATCATCGAGGCTTTCCTGGTTAAGGTTAAATCGATGCATGCTGAAGACATGTCTGATGAGGCTGTCAAAGAGGAGCTTCGCAAACTCAAGGCAGAGGTCATCGGACAAAACAATAGCTTCATCAATGAGATAGTGTCACGTTCTGCCAAAGTCAAACTAACTTCAGCCTGAGCAGAGCATTGGCTTAGTGGATAGAAGTCCAACATTTCTGTAAAATTGTTTATGTATAATGGAAAATGATATAATCTATAGTAGATTAGAAATATGTTCCATTTTAGCACCTTCCGTTTCTTTCAGATGTTTTTTCGCAGGTTTTTTTTCTAATTGTTGCCACATTCTTAAGCTTTCTGTCAAATATTCTTACTCGGAGTAAAAACCTTCTAAAAAATATTTTGTGTATATTGTCAGTTAAAATCACAACATCAATTTTGGTTAGTGATAATGATGCCATCTAATGGATAAATGTGGAAATGTTAAAAATACTCGTTTTTATTTTTAGACAGAATTTCAAGCTAATGTTTTAATACTAGAATTAATAATGTTTAATTCAGGCTGACCTTATTTGTACCCTTTTAAATTTGTATTTAGATTAATAAACAATACAATATTTTATAGTACTAAATGCACCAGGACGGCACAGTAAATTGGTGGGAGGTCTGGAGAAAAAAAAAAACACTAAAAAAATATTCTTATATTAGCTAAATGAAGAAAAACTCAAAAACTTCCATTTAATACATTTATTATATTTTTCACTGTATGAAGTATATGAGTCTCAGACACAAGGATATCTCGGAGTGGTAGTTTCAAAATCCCTTGTAACGGTTTACCTGGTAAAAAAAAA
Source organism: Enteromius unitaeniatus (assembly GCA_032359435.1). NCBI lineage: Eukaryota > Metazoa > Chordata > Actinopteri > Cypriniformes > Cyprinidae > Enteromius > Enteromius unitaeniatus. The sequence goes on along the minus strand of JAUMHI010000053.1, from coordinate 9,034,425 downwards.
AAATCAAGCCACAAAAACTACATTTTTCACTGAGCTCTAAGAAATCTACAAGAGCTTAATTATTTTGTTAATAGGCCAGGCTTGTAACAGCAATGCTTTCAACTAAGTTTATCTACCCAAAACATCTTAAACCAGCTTAAGATGGCCAGCTGACCCTCAACTGTTCTAGCTGGTTTCCCAGAACCTTAACCCCTTCTGCTACCTTGACCAAACTAGGTGGCTAGTTAAAGCTCCAGGTGAGGCTTTTATGCAGTTTCAATTCCATTCAAACACCAGGGCGGTTTACGTATTGTATTCAATATTGGAAGTCCAACATCTAAAAGAAATGACACTTTTGGGCGAATATCAGTGGTGCCCCCTTGTGCATGTTCTCCATGTCCGTGCTAATGGCTCCTCCTGCTAGAGAGAGAGACACGGAGCTCAGCACAGGGGGGAGCTGTCCGAAAAAAACACACCAACAACACCCCGAATAAGAAAAACTGCCCCGGGTTGGTGTCCTTTTTCGGCTTAGACGGACGATTTGACTTGTTTCAGACCAGAGATTTGTGTAAATGCTAAGAACATCAGGATAAGGTTCGAGGGAAGCTTATTTTTTCTTGGTAAAGTCACCTCGCCAAATGAACTCCGTCAGAGCGAGCAGCAGGAGACCCAGGCGAGTGTCGAGGCCGCGCCCGGTGCAGCCGGAAAGAAACAACGCAGAAAGAGGTGAGACGGAGGCCTTTAATTCAACAACACTTCAACGTCGTGCAGTGTCGTGTACAGTGCTTTATCTATCCAACCCGACACGGCCACCCCGAAGCCGAACGGCCTGAATAAAAGGGTTTGTGTGCACCGCGTCGAGGCGCATATATACAGGCCAGGCCTCGCTTTGTTTGGGCTTCGCGAGCCAGAACCGTAAACGGCTAGCTTTTAACACGCTTATCACCTTTCCGGGTTGGGGTTGATCCTAGAAACAAGGTGGCAAGGTACATTTTTATTAATCTTCGCTATAAGCCACCTCTCATGGGTTGTAAGTGGATTTAAGCAGGGAAATCTCCGCTGCGTAGCTGCTAGTATCCAGTGTGGGCTGCCATTGATGCACAACGCTGTCCATTTACATTTACACTGTTTATTACTGCATCGCGTTGGTGTTTTCGACAGCATTTGTTAGGTTTTGGCTGGCTTTCAACGCAATAGCTGTTAAGTTTACTCTGTTGACACACTGCTAGGTAGCACGCAAGCTAATGTAAGTAGCTGCGCAGTTGGGCTCAAAGCGAGCAAAGGGGGGTTGGATAAAGGCTCTCTTTGCTGTTTTGTAGGGGGTTTGTGCGTAATGGGACATTTATCACATGAGTGGTGGTTGTTGCACGTTATAGATGATATGCACAAGGCCCTGGGTTCTGCTGATGGAGGTGCATCTGCGATGATCAATCAGAAACCTTTGTTTCCACGTTTAGCTTGGCTACAGACCCCCCACTGGCAGGCTTTCCATTGATAAAATGCTGAAGCATTAGGTTTTTTTTGCATGTATTAGGGATTATGGGTTCATTTTAGACAAGTAGTGAACGGGGCATTTGACTGTCTTATTGTTTACTTTTGATGTGATGTGAAACGTTTGCAGTTGTAGATCATTTCAATGAAAACTGGTCTAAACAATGCATTGACCTGAGAGTGCACAGTATATTGATTTTCTCAAAGTGAATATTACGTAGTATAACCTGTACACTTAATACTCAAATTTACATTATTGTTTTTTGGACACAGTGGTAGTGCTGTGGTATTACCATCTAATGTTAGAGTTGTGTAATGTCTGTTTTGCAGTAGACAAGTTTAAAGTTATGCTTCTAGGTCCTTGAATCTGTGTTTTAGGTGAAAGGAATTGCATCTTCTCCATACTGCCTTGTTTTTGTACCTCTTTCTAGGCAGACTGGTAGAAAGAGAAGAGTCACAGCTGATCAGATAAAGATTTGATAAGCAGGTGGTGTTTTCATATTTTGCCCTGATGTACTCTTGTTGCCTTGCTGTAAAGTTGTTGTTTCCAATGGATCGGTCAGCTGTGAGTTGCCATAAAATTCGTGACAGTTCAGAGCCAAGCTTTAGCTGCTATTCTCATTTTTCATTTTTGGATGTTGTCTCCAGGTACCAAATGTGCTGTAGGGAAGGACAGACTGTAATGCTCTCAGGTGATCTGTACAGCAGGTATTGACAGGTGGGTAGGGAACTTGCACACACAAACAGAGGTGAGCAGGTAGGGAACTCTTAAGACATTTGCTGTTGATTGAAGAACAGCATTTGTCGCATTTACCAGAGACAAAATTAATCTAGGCATTGCTTTATAAAGTATAACAGCTTTTTCATGATTGTATAAACAAGAGACAATTAAGGCTTTTAAGAGTTTTACTCCTTTAATGGCGAGATGTGGCCAAGCAAGGTTTTTCACAGATTGTGGCCTTCTCTGTAAAATAATGTGTGGAAGTGTTGTCTGTGCTGCTGTGCTTTTGGAGAAAAGACCACCAGAAAGCTTGCTTTTTGACCTTTCATTGCGAGAATGGATCCATTTTGTTCCAGCAGGCATGGTTTGCAACATGCACATGGGAATTAGGAGTTTGCATTGGATCTTGGGGTCTGAGCCTGTGCAGGACAGGTTGAGAGATGTTTCCTGAATGCATTGTTTTTTCTTCCTATGCTCTCTGTAGATGAGGACATCCCTGCAGATATGGTTGCAGAAGAATCTGGTCCAGGAGCTCAAAACAGTCCATACCAACTCCGTAGGAAGTCCCTATTGCCTAAAAGAACAGTGTGTCCCACAAAAAACAGTATGGAGGTAAAGATTTTGCCCTCTTGAGATTCATGCTATCCCTGTGTAGTTTGCGCTTTTAACAAACATTGACATTTTTAATCTAAAACGAGCAATTTGCAATCTAACGTCTAATTTGTGATGCAGGGAGCCTCCACTTCAGCCACAGAAAATTTTGGTCACAGAGCTAAACGTGCAAGAGTGTCGGGAAAATCCCAAGACTTGCCAGGTGAGTCTCGATCATTTAATTGTGGTTACATTAAGTTTTGCCTCTGATCAAAGAGCTAGTAATTCATTGTGCAATAAGCAATTTGGTTAAGATCTCTTCTCCTGTTATCTTTATTTCAGCTGCACCTGCGGAGCAGTATCTCCAAGAGAAGCTTCCAGATGAAGTTGTTCTGAAGATATTCTCCTACCTGCTGGAGCAGGATCTCTGCCAGGCTGCCTGCGTATGCAAGCGATTCAGTGAGCTTGCAAATGACCCCATTCTCTGGTGAGAATTTTATCTAATGACAATAGATTGATTTTACAGGAGTCCATAAATCTCTTTAATTGTAGGAGCATGGAGGAGAATTGTAAGGGCGATGTCACTGTGTAAATGGGCTACTAATGACTCAGTAGAACATAATGCTGGGACAAGCAGCACATTGTTGCAATGTCTGAGTTTTATGATGGTTATGATAGGTAGACAGCAATAATATTGCAAATAATATGGTAGATATCTGAAGAATGTAATGCTTCTCTTTGGAATATGAGTTTAAAGTGCCCCTATTATGCCATTTTAAAGGTTGCTGATATTGCTTTATGAGTCTCTTAAAACAGCTTTACATGTATGCAAGGTCAAAAACACTTTAGTTTTCTCCAAAAACAGATTTAATTTTACCCCATTTCTAAATGATTTGTAAACGACTCGTGTGAAGCAGTTTGAAGAATCAGTCTGTCTAAA
>JAUMHI010000053.1:9012709-9025425 GCA_032359435.1 Enteromius unitaeniatus | reverse complement strand
GATTTCTCACTGCTTATAGGCACACTTTACTAGTAAAAAAAATTCCAGACACGGATCAAGGGTTAAGCTAAATTAGTGATTAATCTCCCGATTAAAACCCTTGTGGTTAAAAGGTTTATCTGTGTCAAAAATTTGACCAAATAATATGATGGATGTAGTATGCCGTATAATTCTGTTAGAAACTAATAGCAGTGTCTTTACATGCATGTTCAGGGTTGTTGGAAGAGAACGATATCTTCAGGAATGCACAGGCTGGTGTTCTCATCAGCACAAATAGCCACCCGGTGCTGCGGAAGAACCGGATATTTGATGGCTTTGCTGCAGGTCAGTAGGTTTAGGTCAGAAGTGCGTACATGCTGTCACTGTGGTGGTCTTAAAGGAACAGTTCATCCAAAAATGACAAATTGCTGAAAATGAACTTGCCCTCAGGCCATCCAACATGTAGATGAGTTTGTTTCTTAACCAGAGAAGATTTCAGAGATTTCAATTTAGCTTTTGGATGCATTACCGATGTAATGCTACATTTTTCAAAATCTGTTCTGATGCCTGAGGGTTGATTTTCCAGCAAATTGTCTTCTTTTTTTGGGTAAAAAATGTCAATACTATATAATGGTTCTCTTGTCGTCTTAATGGTAAATTGAAAACTAATAAAAACGTATGCCATCATGATTGTGTAGTCTGTGGTGTTTCTCTATTTAATTGTCCAAATAACACACTCTCTCACCCTCACTTTAGGCATTGAAATCACAAACCATGCCACAGCAACTCTGGAAGGCAATCAAATATTCAACAACAGATTTGGAGGCTTATTTCTAGCCTCTGGTGTCAACGTTACAATGAAAGGTAAACATTATCATCGAATCACATCTCTCTTTACCCCTTAGTGTTACATATTTTTGAATGTAAATGTTTTTCATAACTTTGTAGATAACAAAATCATGAACAATCAGGATGCCATAGAAAAGGCGGTGAGCAGAGGTCAGTGCCTGTACAAGATTTCCAGTTACACCAGCTACCCCATGCACGATTTCTACAGGTAATCCGAAGGCAGGCAACTTAAAGCTGTCTGCTTTGAAAAGCAACAGAAGTGCTTGATTGTAGCATTTCACCATCTTTTTCTTCTATTAGGTGTCACACCTGCAACACAACAGACCGGAATGCAATTTGTGTGAATTGTATTAAGAAGTGCCACCAAGGGCATGATGTGGAGTTTATACGGCATGATAGGTCAGTGCAAAACCTTCTTTTATACAGTGCAACATGCATACGTTACTGTTAAAACATTACTGTTTGGGGTTGCAAGGTTTTTGAAGGAATTCTGTTTGGCCTTGTCCTCAAGAATGCAGGTATTTAAATGCGGTGTTATTGTTTAAACCGCGAAATCTGACATTTTGGCCTGTGAAGCAGTTATCTCCCTACTGTCAACTTTTTCAGGCTTCTGATTGGCCAACATGACTTTACGCTTGAGATTATATGTATGCTCATGACAGGTTCATAGCATGCTTTTGCTTTTTTTTTATGTGGATGGAGATAATTATTTTTTGTTCAAAAAAATACCCATGTACATGTAGACAAGTGGACATGGCCTTGGGCTCACCAAGGCATATGCTTAAGTATTAATGTATGGGTTTAATCAGAAATACAGTAAAGACTGCAATATTGTGGAAAATTATAATAATAAAGAATAAGCCTATTTTTAATATTTTATAATGGCTTAATATATTCTATACAGCCATTACCTCAGTTATCAGTGTCACATAGTCCTAAAGAAATCATTCGGATATACGAATTTGGTTTAGAAATATTTTATTTTATCTTTTATCAATGTTGAAAACTGTAGAATCCCATTTTTGCCACAGAATAAAAGTCAACTGCGACTTTTCACCATTCTTTTTTCCTTAAAATTAATTAAATCCATCTTGCAATTTTTATTTCTATCACAGATGTAAAAAATTAAGTTGTAAGAAAAGTCAGAATTGTGAGGGGGAAAAAAACAAATTGTTAGAAAGTCACAGTTAATTTTAAACCAGTTGTCAGCAGAAACAAACAAGCTTCCATAGACAACTCTGATCCATGTTTCTCAGGATTCTTGGATTTAGGAAGTTATACGTATTTAAAAAAAATTTAAAAAATTCTAAATGACTTTACTGTATTTTTTTTTTCTGTAGGATTTACTGGATGCATAGATAAATCTGCTCTAATCCCTTTTCTAATCTGTCCTATCCAGGTTTTTTTGTGACTGTGGCGCGGGTACATTGTCCAATCCTTGCACATTGGCTGGAGAGCCGACCCATGATACGGACACTCTGTATGACTCTGCACCTCCCATAGAATCCAACACATTACAGCACAACTGAGAATCCAGCTCAACCTCCATCACAGCACCCTGGCCTTTATCGTACCTGCCTACAAATCCAGAGCGCCTGCCATTTCTGGGCCAGAGAGACCTGGTGTGCGAAGTGTGTGTGGACAACTAAAACTGTCAGACTTTGAATCAATCATTTTAAGAGAAACTATCCTCGGAAAGGTGAAACTCCAAAGCTGCCTCAGTACTGGGTGCAGACTCTATTGTATATTGCTTACTAAGAAGATGTTTTGATGCAAGGAGTTCTCTTCACTTCTGGTTGGGAGCGTGATGGATGATTTGGAAGAGTGAAATATTGTGAAGCAATATGTTGACTCAGGATTATGGAGGTGGGTGCCACAGTGGTGTTGAGTTTGGGAGGGGAGTAGACTTTCTTGGGTCCTTCCAATCACAAAGTCCGACGCTGTGCGCCCTGCCCTGTGCAACTTCAGTGCTATGTGGAGATTCAAGACGAGTTCTGCTGCAGTTTTTGTACAGATCTGACCGTGACCCGAGCCACTAGGAGCTACAGATTGCGGTTTTTCGGATTAGAGGCAGAGCCATTCCATTATGGCTTCCGGCGACTGTTTTTTGACAGCAGATGTGCTGAAATATATGTATGATATAAAAAATTAACAAAACAAACAAACAAAAAAAAAAAAACAATGTGATTAGCACTTGCTTTTTTTAAATATGTTAATATGTGTTTCTGATCTACAAATATGATTTTAATGCTTTCTCATGTAGTTTTGTATTTTCAGGCAAAAAAAAAATCTTACTGTATTTGAATGTCTTTTATTTTATTATATATTATTATTATTATTATTATTGTTATTAATATTTTTGTTAGCACACATTAGGCTTGCTGTAATCATACTCCTGTCTCAGCATATAAGTTCTTTCTGTGAAAGAGGAATAACAAAGAAAAGATCAGAAAACGAACACTAAATTGTCCTCCAGCATTTTTATTTTTTTTTAATGAGGTGACTTAAGTTAACTTTTTATGCGAGCGATTGAAGTGTGGAATTTACGGTTGTGCAGGTTCAGAAATGTTTGCTTCACCTTTGTTGCTGCCATAATTAGAAAAAGGGTTATTTTTGCCTATTTATCCTTCTCGTTTTTTTTTTTTTTTAGTTCACTTTCGAAATATTTGGAGCTTTAATCTCCAAGCGGTTTGAAGTGTTAAACAAGGGCCCAAAGGATTCTGAAACATGTTTGACCGTTAATCTTACACGGAATGTAAAAAGTTCTATTTAAAACAATCCCAGAACATTTTCATTCAATTAATATTTTGCCCATGTGGTCATAGCATCCTCAAAATGCCTCTTGACTTTTCAAATCATTTTTATTGCATTCTTTTGGGCCCATGGCCTGACTTGTGCCTGTTTTAAGTATGATAGTGATTTTGAAAAGGCATGCTGGAGTTGGTTATATCGGAGGCCCCTTGCCTCTTTAAAGCTGAGACAAGTATCTCTACAGCCCCATCGTCTTTTTTGCCCCTCAAACTCCATCTATGTGTAATGTGGTGACTGTGGCTTCTCATGCAGCCTGAATTTTATGCATGTGTACCATAACATCTAGACTTAATATATTGTGAAGTCTTCAATAACCATTATGTAGATGCTAGTATGAATTTAAAAAGGGTTTAATTTCCTAGAAAAGAACAGAAACTGGTCATTTTTAAGAAAATAAACTTTATTAGATCAACGCTGCTTGTGCTTGTTTTTGTTGATTTCTAGCTGTACGCTTGACGTGTAAAGAGGAAGTTTGCTGTTTTAATCACATGTTTTATAGGTTGCACTACTTTCTGATAAAACTGTAGCCTGAAAACCCCTAACAGCTGTCACTACAGTTGAACAGAATTATGCACTGCCTTCAAGAGCTTGTTAAACATGACTCGATTACAGTTATTAGAAGACAAAACCACCCTGATTGCAGGTGTCGTCTTCCTGTAATACTCTAATGCAGATACTCCACTTGTGCAAATAACGTAAGTGAGTGCTGTAGGAGACTTTTACGGTGGTGTGCTTTATCTAGTCTGATAAGAAAGACTCGTTATTGACTGAATTCATAAACCCTTTGCTTTCCCAATTTCTAGGTAAATATGCGCCACCTATAGGCAAACAGTCTAAACAAGCATTTCAGAGCCAGACATCTGCTTAACTGCATTGATTTGCAGATATTTTGTGGCAGGCACTTGTGTTTCAAGTATTTGTTTTTATTCTTTGTTCCGCAACTTTTTGTTTTATATGACTTAATACATCACCAATAACTCAAAGGTTGTTTGTGGCCTAAATCTATCTGACTGATTTGTTTTTATATTGAACAAACTCTCGCTTTTGAGACTGTAGCCATCAAAAAACCTATTGAATGCAAGGATACAGTTTTGAGAATGCACTTGTATAGTATTACACACTTTTGTTTGGGTCATTGTAATCTAAAGGTTTGTCTTTGTTAATTAACTGCTTTTCTCTTATACTATCACACACACAAAATTGTGCTTGCATTAATCAGATACTAAAACTGTAATGAATGAAAAGCATTTCAGAAGCATGACTGGTAGGTAGTTCAGATTTTTAAGGCCAAAAATATGTGTACACCTACTTGCAGCCTTGAACTGCTTATCTAGGGAACTGAGTGGAAATGGACAGTATATTAAACTGGATGGCCTTTTCCAACATAGGAACAAAAAGTCACCTAATGACCCATATCGACTTTGTAAAAAAAATATGTAATGAGAAATTAGATACAAATGAATTCCTAGTTTTAGTCATCTGGTAGTGAAAATATAACTCCAGCTATATACCCTGATAGATACATACCAGACTGGGGCTTTCAGTGGCTTCGACTTATAATCTTGTATGTTTGACTACGTCCTTATCTGGGATAAACGTGGCAAAAAAGTAACAACACATTGAAACACTGAAAGCATTGGATACACTACAGGACAAAAAGCATTCCTTAAAAACCCTACTTTTTAAAAACAGTTGTTGTTATAATGTGGACAACAATTTAGGGGTGAAAAATTGCATGTGTAAACACATTGGAACAGACTGGGAGAAATTTAGTATCACTTCCTTACCAATGGGTTCTCTGTAATGAATAGGTTACTCCAGTTCAAACATTTTTCCAAATCTCATCTACATCTTGGATGGCCTGAGAAGGAGTCCATTTTGAGAATATTTTCATTGTTTTGCTTTATTTTTTATTTGTTGATTTGATCATTTCATCAGAATTTTTGTTTTTCTAACTTCATTAGAAACGTTTTTCATGCCTGCAATGAATAGTTCAATGTGTGGTTTCTCTAAAAGTGCTTCCCAATGAAAAAAAAATAAATTAATAAATACTTAAATAAAAACTCTCTTGGTTTCTAACTTGAGAGATTCATGTTGTGTCTGCGTGAGACCCCTGAGAATGAAGTTGACACACTGTATCTCCTTTCAACTTTGTCCTCACTGTCCTCTGTTGAAGACCCTCCTCCAGCCCACCTAAATGCCATAAATCAATCATGTGATTGGAACATGCTTGGATCAGTTGCATAAACAGCTCTTATAATAAGGCTGCAGTTAATACACTTCTACCTCTTTCTAATTGTTTAATTAAATAACTCAGACCTGTTGACCTGCATTTAAGGCTTACTCTTTGCTGCTGCAAAACTGCTAGATGTGATTTTACCAAAATCTAGTCGTATTTTTTATGGCATTAAAAAGAACCGATCATAATGTACAATGCACATTAGAAATAACTAATCAAAACATTATTATTAGCTACTTATGATGAACAGAAATAAAGCACGAAAGTGTTAAATATTTAATAGCATATAAAAGGTGCAATATGGTAGTGCTCCTGACTTTCCGTCGGGTTTAAAATTTCATTAGAGCGCAATACTTATGTAAGTTGGTAAGTTTTAAGTACCTCTACTTCACATCGCGAAGTAGCTTGTGATTGGACGACGAGCCTCCAGGACTCCCCCGCTAATGACGCCACAGCATCTGACCTCGTTTCCAGCGTAAGCTGGTCGGTGTTCAAACACCGTCTAAGTTGGAAAAGCCATTAAATATGAAGCAAACTCTCAATGAGAATATGACGTCCAAATGTCTGAACCTACACCGGCCGGATTAGGCTCTCCTCTGAGCGAAAGCGTTTGAAAACCACCGAGTTTTCCGTCACAAACCTCTCACGAACGAATGAATAACGTGGTGCAACGCGGAGCGCATGCTGAACGCAATTGCTTAGGTTTGCTAAAAAAGTGCTACTGCGATGCGGCAGTTGTCAGGGGGATATCGGAGAGGAGGGGGTGTGATTGGCTGAAGTGGCTCTGTTGCCTTGGCGACGGCAGGGGGGGCACGGAAGCGTTGCCGTGCGGCGTGATCTCCGCGCTGCGTGGATGGAGGAAGCAGCTGCTGATCTTTTGACACAGCGCGAGCGAAAGGCTACTGCATGAAAGCACCGGAGCTTTGTCGTCGGACGCGACTGTAGAATGCACGAATGTAAGTAAAGGCTTTTCCATGCGCTTTATAATTCTGTTTATTTGAAGGGAAATTGTATACGTCCGCGTGTTTTTAATCGGATGACAAGTATAAAACGTGTCTCGTGAAAAGACATTCTAGCCAATAACAAGCCATTGACCTCCCTAATTTGTGTTTACGTTTTTTTTTTTTTAAACAAACATTTTTTTTATAGTGAAATACACACACGCTTGTTTTATTTCCAGAATAAATAGTCGAACATTTTAGACCATGTGATCTCGCTAGCTAACTTAACTTAGTTGAGGAAAATGCGTCGAGCTGACTGACACGAGACATTAAAGCCACCACGTTCTAGTCGTATTCGTGCGCTTTTCCTTGAATGAATACTCATAACACAAATCGTATCCGAGGACTTTTTCGTCGCTGTTTTATTTCGCTAGCTGTGCAGAAGCGTGCCTCGAAGCTTTGCTTTAAAGCCACGCATTAGCCTTGACGCTAACTGAAGATCCCTCGTTCGGCATTCTTGTGACATTATCGGCGGAAGTTTCAGCACGACAGATACGCAGTCAGCAGATATCTTTAAAAATAACATCACAATTCAAACGTCGCTCGTCGCGAAAAGACCTTTTAAATCGGAAGCGCCAGATGAAAACAACATTCGAATAGAACGTTCATCGAACGTCGCCTGTAACAACAGAGTAATGCTAAAGGTTACAGCTGAAGGTTACAAATATATATTTATATATTCAGATATTGCGAGTAGTGAGAATCTAGGGCAACTATGTAACACGAGATGTGAGGGCGGGGGCTGTTATTTTCTCTTGTTTTGTTTTGCCTGTTACTTGTTGTGGTTGTACATAAGCGTTCGTTGCAAACGACTGGTAGTTCTGCTCGTGACTTGTTGATGAAATGGGATGTTCTGACGCGGACGTGCACTCATTATTTCCGGCGGTAGATAACGTCTGAGTGACATTGACACGTGGTCCGAGTGAACGCATAGCTGTGCTCGGGGAAAGAGTACACAACTCCGAGCAGCGTGTCACATGAGCACATTATTTAGTTCTGCTGTCTACTTTTGCACTTTAGACTGTAGACTCATTCAGGTCATGTCGCGTAGGCAGTGAAAAGGGTGTCTGTGTTGTTAACAGGGTTGTCATGTAGTTGCTTTTGTTTGCAGTATGACCACATTAGCTGCATCCACAGTGGACTGAATTCAGATGCATAGCTAGCTACATCTGAAAGGGCACAATTGCCTAAAGAGACTTCATTAGTACCGAATCCTGCGCTAATGTAGTGAATGGCAATAGTGTCTGTGCAGTGCTGTGTTCTCTGGAGGGCTTTTGTAGGACACGGCAAATGATCCCTTGCTTATTGCTTCTCTCCTGGCATTAAACGGGAAATTAATTAGTCTCATTATGACTCTCACAATGATAGATAAGATCTGGCTCTTGGCTGTATGCAGTTGCTGTCCCACAAAAGCTGAAGAAATGAGAAAATGCAGGCAAAACATTGAAACTCATACACTCTTTCAATCAGGTCTGGGTGTTTATGTAGTATATTTGTATGTGATGAAGGTCTAATATATATATATAATATATATTTTTTTTATTTCAAAAATGTATATATTATTATTTTAGTTGTAGAGACATTTAAACCTGAATGAAACGCCTTGTAGACAATTTTATTTTGTTGAATATTTTATTTTTAAAGGCATCCAAACTTGGTTGTACCTTGCAGACAAAACACAGTTTATTGATATTTTAAATAAAATAAAATAATATATATATATAAATATATAATCATTTTATACATTTATTCTTTATTTTTTATTATTTATCAAATATTCCAAATTGGGTTGAACCTTCCAACCAAAAGAAAAACTTTATTTTTTATTATTATTAAAAAAAAAAAAAAAAGATTAAGCAGGAACATATATTTCTAATTATTTTATTCATGACTGCTATTTAAGCTTTACCCTATTGTTTACAAAAGTATGATGAGTGGATGGCAATAAAAAGTGTTAAGCAGCAGTCAACAACAGTTTAATCAATAGTCTTAAACTGGCTTCCAGCCCAAGAAAGAAGCACGGATGCACCATAGACATAGTAGATTCTTCATTTTCAGTGCAAGAGAGGTTACAAAAAAAAACCTGTCTTGTTAGTTAAACCACAAATTTACGTTTGGCAACCCTTCCTGGATGAGTGGCATAACATGTAAACGATCATGCAGTTGCTTTCCTCCAAAGACAACCGAGCTGAATTCTCACTAAAGTGTTGTTGTTTTTTAGTCAAACTCATCAGCGTTTCTGAAAAGCAAATCAAACTTATGTATGTCCAAGCTTTTATTTGGCCTGTAACGACAGTGCCTTTGTTCGTTGACCCCTCCTCCTTCTATCCTCTCATTATACCTCCAGCTGCACATATTTCTCATCTGCTGTTAGCCTCTTTTTGTTCCTCGATGCCCTCAACGTTAGACCAGGAGGTGCAACTCACATCCCCAGGAGGCTATAACGCTGTGGTTGCCATGGCTACATGGTGACACCGGGGCGTGGTAATCAAATATAGGCGACTGCTCTGGATTTCAGTTGCAAATGTGCGCTTTTTTTCCTTCATTTGCCTGGACCGTGTCAGACCTCACGCCCACCCCAACCCCCAACTCAACCTTGTCTTCTTAGACTTGGTCTGTCACACTCCTTCTCGTTTAGTAACCTTCGCCTCCTTTCTGAAAGATTTAAGTCCGCAGAGCAGCCGGCGGGCAGTTAGGGCCCCTCTGTCCATTGACAGTGATGCTAATGTCAGGCAGTGCCTTGATGAGGAGAGCTGGCCCCCCCCAGTACCATAGCCTGTGTCATTCTGGTCACAATAGCCTCCATTGTGTCACCACTTTTGTGTGAATAAACAGGGTGTGTTTAATTGAGACTGTAGGGTGTGACAATGGCAAGGGACGAAGTCCAGACAGCACGCTGTGAAGATTGTGTGGCGGCTTGAATGCCTGTATGCCACTACCATGTAAAGCTCTAAGAAACGCAAACCATGCTGATATCTTATTCATGTGTAGGTGCTTGGCATCAATGTTATTAAAGGCTTATATGAACATAACTTGCCAAAAGTTACAGCTATTTAGTGTTTACAGCGCTTTTTTAACACTTAGGGTGTATTTATGTTTTTTTTGTTTTGCAAGACATCGGGATGATAGGATGATTTTTGAGTGATCATGTGAAACTGAGGACTGGAGTAATGGTTGCTGAAAATGCAACTTTATTAAGAGATAATAAAAAATTCAAAAAGAGAACATTATTTATTGACAGTATTGCTATTTTTCCTCTATATTTGATCAAATAAATGCAGACCTGTGAGCATAAGATACTTTTTTTTTTTTTTTAATGTTGTGCCATTTGCTTGCAGTGCAGGATGTGTGTAAAACAGTTAATTGGCGTAGTGTTCATTGACAGATTTAATTCAAGTCACGTTTCTTGTAATATTCGTAAATATATGCAAATATCATCATTTTTTGGTAAATAGAGACAGAGTTTAAACTATATTCCATTTAACCACCAAATGATGTCATAAAAGCACTGAAATGTTGAGCCTGAATGAAAAATCAAGACAATTTAACACAAAATGGACTTGTCTCTAAACACTGCATCCAATTAAAGATAAATTAGAGGATGTGTTGACAAATTATTGTGAATGTTAAGTAAGTTTTTACGTAAGTTTGAACAAATGGTACACATTTTGTTATATTTAGGAATACATTTGTACATTTGCACTACATTGATCAGGAAAGTGAAAACAAGTTGAATTGTGAAAAGTTTAATATTTAAAATGAAAGGTGGTATGAAACAAACTCAGGCATTGTACATGTGGTGTCTTTACTGCTGTGGATTATAGCTTTCAGAGCTTCCAGGACCCTTGCAGCATATGAATGTGTTTAAGAAGATTTAGCCTTGAAACGTGATTCAGAATTGTGGAGGAAACTAGCCTCGCACTAGCTAGCAACAACAGACTCTTTGTATTGTATGATTTGTTTTAAAGTTTCTTAAAGCTTATTGTGAATGGACGTAAATCCATTCGTTTGTCAGATGTCTCCTCAACATCAAGGAGAATACCTGCATTTTGGATTATACAGAGAAAAGTAAAAAAAAAAAAAAAGCAGTTAATCTCCAGCAGTTTTCTAATAGGGTTAGGTGACCTTCATGCTGCGCTTTTAGATCAGCTCTCACAAAGAAGCGGAGATGCGCTGGGAGCCCTTGAGTGAGGACTGATACTTGACAGACCAATACCAAACGCTACAGGAATCACCAAAGAAACGCTCTCTGCTTGGTTTTCAGCAGAGAGTTCTGTTTCGAATGGCTGTTTAAGCATGCTTAAACACGTAGAAGACCCCTTGATCTTCATCTCCAACTGTTTTATTACAGATGCACATGCTCTTCCCAGTGCTCTCTTCTGCAAACATCAGCAGTTCAATACTGAATAAATTCTCCTTCAAATTTTGATGGAAATTAGTTTGTGAATGGTGGGCATGAAAAAACAGGTTGTTCTTTATAAAATCCTTAAGATATTTTTAACTCTATGTGGGGCTTTCAAAAGGGGTGCAAAGTTTTTGGGGTGATTCAGTTTTCAGTTTCTATTTTCTAGACACTGTTTTATTGATTATATTAAATGAATTTAATCAAGAAAGCATGTCTAAATAATTGAAATCTTAAAACTTGCAATGCCAATTTACAAACACCAATTTATTAAACGCATAATCAAAAATACAACATATAAGGCCTTTTAAAATTCTTCTTTTTCTTTTCTTTTTTTTACCAAATTTTTTACCAATTTCTGTGTTACATTAATTTGATGGATTCTATGTTAATGGTTTCATTAACTAATAATAATCAAAAGCATCTCTAAATGTTTTTGTTTTATTCATTTCTTTTTTTCCCACTCAGAAGTACTGTGTTGTGTTTTTACATTTTTCTGCTTAATATATTTTGGTAAATAATGGCAAATCTGTTATTAATAAACAATTCATTTGTGCATAATATGTTTAATTTTTCTTTTTCTTTTTTTTCCTTTTTCTTACATCGTAAATGACCTTGTTTCAATCTGAAACAGCAGACTTCGCTCTGGTGATATATGCCGTACCTCTCCATCATAGTGTGGAAGAAAAGATCTGCCTTACCTTTGATTTAATTGCAACTTCAGTGTCAGGTCTACATAAAGTATTCTGGATAATTGTCAGCGACATTACATAAATGCCAAAGAAATGACCCACCCCCTACATTGACAAAAGTTTACTCATAGTTTGTTTGTTTGGGCATATTTCTGTTTAAAGTAGTTAAGAGTGGAAGAGTGTCAGCATTAGCATTATTTGTCTGTGTGGATGGATGGGGAGGTGATGGGCTGATGTGCCTGTTGGAGAAGAGTTAGATTTGTCTTGCTAATGAGAGCTGCCATGAATGCAGGGATCAGGTCTCAGCCTGGAGCAGGATGGGAAACAGACAGCACTAAATGTCCTATGAAGGGCGTACTGCTGTCGTACCTGCCCTTGAGTGCCCATGAAGAAAGATATCCAAAGAGGATGCTGTTGGAAAACAAAACAGAATGTGGATGCACTACAGGAAGATAATAATGTGTACAAGGGTGACAGATGGTCTAATTCCAGGGCTGCATGAAATTGCTTAGCATTTCATTTATATATTTATTTAGAGAGAGAGAGAGAGAGAGAGAGAAAAAGAGAGAGAAAAATAAATATATAAATGAATATATATGAAATATATATATATATATATATATATATATATACACACACACATACATACACATATATAAAAACCCAAAAATTCCTATCTCAAAAAATTAGCATATCATGAAAAGGTTCTCTAAACGAGCTATTAACCTAATCATCTGAATCAA